>PVKH010018335.1:0-15158 GCA_004027955.1 Chaetophractus vellerosus | reverse complement strand
TTTGCCCTGTCCGTGGCAGCTTTTTGCCCTGCCCACGCCAGCTCTGGCCCGCCCATGGCGGCTTGCCATTCTCAGGGCCGTCTGCCTGCTAAGAGAGGTCCCTGGGAACCGAACCTGGGGCCTCCCATGTGGTATGCCGGCGCCCTATCCACTGGGCTATCCAGCCGGCCCCTGGATGGACTTTGAAAACATTGAGAAGAGACAGAAAACAGAAGCGAGACACAAAAGGCCACATGTTGTGTGATTTAGTTCACATGAAATGTCCAGAATAGGCAAATTCATAGAGATAGAAAGAAGATTGGTGGTTGTCAGGCACTAGGGGAAGAAGGAGTGGGGAGTGACTGCTAATGGATACACTGTCAGGGACATGAAAATGTTATGGAATTAGATAGTGGTGATGGTTGCACAACTCTGTGAATATATACTAAAAACCATTGAACTGTACACTTTAAATGGAGGGATTTTATGGTTTGGGAATTTTATATTGATAAAAATAAAATAAGGCAACTGTCATCTTAAGTGTCTTCCCAAAGAGTTGTTTCTCCCTGCCCTCCACACCAACCCAAGTTCTTAACAAGTGAAAATAGTTTTCTCATTTAAATTGGTTACTTTTATTCTTAAAGGCAACTGGATATATATTAGTTTCTTTGAAATCTGGTAGGTTTCCTTTAGCATGCCACATGTAAGCCTGAGCACTGCCTCTCTAGTTTTCAGGATGCAGATGCAGTGGCTTCAGAAACTGAAGTTCTCATGCTGTTAATGGCTTTGAAAAGAATGAAGGACTTTTAAAAGAATAAGGACAATGCCAGGATATCCTGCTTCGGTTTATAACTCGATACTTTGCAAAGGTTTAATCTCCATAGTATTAAAAGTAATGTATATTTATTATTTAAATTGCCTATTATTTAACATTATTTTGAGTTATTAAAAGGTTTAATAATGTTTATTAACATAATGTATTAATGCCATTTTTAAATATCACTAAGATTTTTCTTGGAATTTCTTTCACCTTTGAAATGGGAGTAGAGCCTCCAAATGTATCTTTAGCAGACTTCTAATGGCTAGGTGCAGTTTCTCGTGCTGTTGATGACAGGACAGAAACCTTATATTTGGGATAAGTCTGCATAATCCTAACTTTCTTCGGCTTTGATGGATATCATAGACATGCTTCAGGCACATTTTGGGTTACATCCTCCTAGGATAATGAAGTTTGCAGTGTATGAAATATTAAGAAACTGGATCAAGCATCTATCCTAGATATAAAACTGAAAAGTTAGGCAGGGGATCCAAAACCCAGTGGGCAATGAAACCATGGACTCCTCAAAAGCCAACTTGGCATTGTCCTAAGGTGACAGGGACCCATGTGGCTCCAGGGCTAGCTTGGACTACTTTGTAAGTAGCTAGCAAAGCTATGCTAACCTTATTGTGGGTGGAGAGACATCTCAGTTGAGCCATACATGGAAAGGGGAGTGGGGACAGTGATTCATGTAAGGGAGTGATTTTCTTATTGTGATTCATGATGTGCATTCAAGGACAAAAAGGAAAAATGGCTAGAACTTAATGGATTGGACTGAGCTAGTGGCAAACTAGAGGAAATTCTGCACCCTAAGCAAACCTCAACTTCAGTTTTTCATTCTTTATCAAAACCTGATTTTTCCTTTTCAGAAGAAACATTTTCAGTTTGGGTTCAATATGGCTTTCTTTACCCAGACACATTAGTGGGACCAGATATGGAAAAAGCTTCCGTGATTCTTTTTAAAATTTATTTATTTTAAAGAAACTTTAGTTTACATAAATGTTAATAAAAAATTTAGGGGGGGCCGGCTGTAGCCCAGTAGATAGGGCGCCGGTACACTACTTGGGAGGCCCTGGGTTCGGTTCCCGGGGATGTCTCCGAGTGGGCAGACTGCCTGAGAAGGCAAAACCGCCGTGGGTGGGGCAGAGCTGCCGTGGGCAGGACAAAAAGCCGCCATGGGCAGGGCAAAGCCGCCACGGGCAGGGCAAGCCGCCTGCAAACGGAGCAAAAGCCACCCGGGAACGGAAGCAGAGCCGCCCACAAGCGGGGCAAGCCACCTGTGCAGTGAGCTGACTTGGTGCGTCACCACAGCGGGGGGAGACAAAGCAGGCATAGAAGAACACAAAAAGATGAACACACAGCAAGAGCAAGCAGAAAGGGGAGGGATATGTAACCAAAAAAAAATTTAGGGGATTCCCATATACCCCACTCCCTCCCCCTCCACCCTTTCCCACATTAACAACATCTTTCATTAGTGTGGTACCTTTGTTACAATTGATGAACACATATTGAAGCATTGCCACTAACTGTGGGTTTTAGTTTACATTATGTTTACACTCTGTCCCATGCAATTTTGTAAGTTATGAAAAAATATATAATAGCCTGTATCCGACATTGCAACATCATGTGGGACAAATCCAGTGTCACGAAAATGCCCCCATATTACACCTGTTTTTCCTTCTCCCTCCCCTCAGAACCTATGGTGGCCACTGCCTCCACATCAATGATAAAAGTTCTTCCATTGCTAGAATAACAATAAGTCTATAGTAGAATAATAGTAAGTCTACTCTAGTCCAGGCTAGCCCTGGAGAGATGGTGTGTCACCAAGTCGACTTGCGAGGAATCCATGATTTCACTTCTCAGTGTGTCTGGGATGCCCTTCCTAACTTGTCAGCTTTAGGTCTAGGGTATATGCCTGAGCCATTCCTTAGTATTTCATGCATTGCAAACTCCTCTAACACTACTCGCCCACTGCAATCACCCTTGCACCTGGCTGTCTCATTTAACTCCTTAAGATTGGTGCTGAGGGGCCGGCTCAATAGCCCAGTGGATAGGGCGCCGGCATACCACATGGGAGGCCCCGGGTTCGATGCCCGGGGACCTCTCCTAGCGGGCAGACCGCCTTGAGAATGGCAAGCCGCCATGGGTGGGCCAGAGCCGCCGTGGGCAGGGCAAGAAGCTGCCACGGACAGGGCAAGAGCCACCACGGGCAGGGCAGGTCGCCCGCGGATGGAGCGCAGCCAGCCACCCGCGAACTGAAAGCCGGCCGTGAACGGACGCAGAGACTGCCCACAAGCGGGGAAAGCCGCGCCTGCGCAGTGACCACTCTCGGCGTGTCGCCGCAGCGGGGGGAAGGGGAGATATGTAATAAAATAAATAAATCTTTAAAAAAAAAAAAAAAGATTGGTGCTGAGACTTCCTCCTCACTCAATGGGATTAAGGCCTCACCGTCTAGGATTTGGCTGCAGGATGGGGAAGCTCAAACAATTTTACCTAAACAACTGTCTCTGTCGCTCCACTCTATTGGTGATTCAGTAGGTTTGTGGTAGAGCCTGAGAATGTTCCCGGGTGATGCTAATCTTTTCCCAGGTGATGGCGATGCTATGGTCAGGAACCACACATAGGCAACGGCTACTCTAGAACTTCTTCCATATTGACTTTTCTCTATATTTGCTTAACTTGGTCACAAATAATCCAAATATATAGCACTTTATTGTACTTCCTAAGTGATTTTGAATTGTTTTCTTACAGGTATTTAAAACATGGTATAAATTTAATTCAGTAATTTTAAAACTTTATTAAATTTTATTTTATTAGAATAATTTACCAAGATGAAAGAGCAGAGTATGATTTTATAATAATGCCATATCAGCCATGACATCGATAATTCAAGTTAGTTTATATTTCTGTATGATTCCTTCCCCCATTTTTCTCCTTCCCTGCTCTTCTTCCCTCCTTCCCGTCCTTCCCCAAACATTTATTTAGTGCCTGTTCTGTGCCTGACATTGAGCTAAACCACAGGGTTCAGATGTAAATTAGTAAGGGACAGATTCCTAAGTTTGCCGTCAAGTCACACGAGAGACAGACATGGAAAATAAGTGAGTACAGTAACGTAACAGGGTAGAAGTACAGGCGTGTGTAGTGGTGAGGGGTGAGCATTATGCAGGAGGGGTGGTGGGGTGGCAGGAAAGGTGTCCCAGAGTCAGGACAGAAGGGCCAGCATGGATTTTATAGCCTAACTAGAGGGAATAGGAAAGTTAGGAGCAGTAATGCTACACTGTGTTTCCTCCTCTCTGTGAGTTTAACTTGCACCCTTGAATAAAAGAACTATGAATTGATACGACCTTGAGGAGAAAAGAGAAACACTATGTGTAGTATTCATACTTTTAAAGAAAACTGTATATTTTAGCTCCTAGCCATCGTTATTTGTGAGCTGGCAAAATTTTGGAAATATTTTAAGGGAGTTGAAGATGGCCTGTATTACAAGGTTGTCTAAACTGATGGATTCTGCCTCTGTGGAGACATGCAGACCCTAGAGCTTGTTCAGGGGAGGCTGGGATTTGGGAACTGCATTGCAGAACACACTTAGTGGGAGGTCTTTCCTGTGGAAGGGCGCCACCTTCTGGCCAGCCTTTCTGCAGCTGTTGGAACTGGGAGCAATTGTGTGGTAACTCACCTTGGAAACAGTCTTTCTGTTGTGTTCTAATAATCCATGCCAGGCCACTTCTCAAAATTCTTCCTCATGCTTATAAAATGAACACATATGTTTGGACCTCTTATATATTAGGTTGTAGAAGTGTGCCTCAGTGAGTGGATGGTCATAAGGCATTAGGGCAAAAGTAGGAGAATAAGGTCAACAAAGCACAGATTAAGTGCATGGCCCTTGGATTTAAATCCTGGCTCTGTCACTGCCTTTGTGATTTTGAGCACATTACCTAACCTCATTGAGCCTCAGTTTTCTCATCTGTAAATGATATAAAATGTTAATGAGAATAAAATAAGGTAATAAATGAAAAGTACTTGGCACATTGTAAGTACATGGTTACTATTAACAACAGCAAAATAAGTGACAAAATAGTACGTATTTTATATAAATGCAGTTTAATCAATCTGGAGATTGTATGGGAAGCTACAGTAATCCAGCAGTACCCTTTAAGAAGTGTTATAAAGAGTTGCTTTAAAATGAAAAATCATCTGAAACAATTTTAACTCCAAGCTAGAAGATTCACAAGGATCTCAAAGTGGCGACCTATCAGTACATTTGGGAGAATTGCAGGATAACAACTCAGCTCTTCTTTATTTTTGATTGTTTGGGCTGAGTTGGAACCCCAAACTCACAAACTCAGCATCAGAGAGGAACTGATTGATATGCTTCAAATAATTATTAAGGAAAAGAAATATTTTGTTTTAGTGGGAAACTCACTTATTCAAATTACGTTTTGAAAACTGGTAATTTCATGGTGGTATAATACTTTGAATTAAAGAAAAGCAAAAGGACTTTTTCTGAGCAGCCAAAACCCATACATGTGCCCATACAAAGAATGAAAGGATGTGATTCTGAAGTTTTATTGGCAGAGCTAATTCTCGAATCTACATCTTAAGGACTCTTAAATTTATAACATTCATAAAAATATTCCTTCCCTAGTCATTTTTAAAAACAGATATAAGAACTATGATAATCAGTCAAAAATGATGAATTAAAAATGGGAAAGTAGAGGTGTTTGAGCCAGGAACTACTTACTATGTTCCAGGCACTAAGCTAAGTGCTTTACAAGTATTAGCTTCATTTAATCCTCACAATAGTTCAATGATAGGTATCCATTTTTCCAAATAAAAAGCAGGAGGCTTAGAGGGTTTGTTCACAAAGTTTCAGCCACCATTCAGCTGGTAAATGACAAGGGAATTTGAAGCTAGTTTCCATTTGAATACACGACTTACCAGTTGGTTTCCATACTGGGTCATGAGTTGGTTGGTTTGCTCTGATGGCTAATCAAATCACACATCAGCAGCTGTAACGCAGTGACTTTGCTGGTCACCCAGTGAGATGGGCTTGCAGCCTTTGTCCTGTTAAGATGCCCTGGAATCCCTTGCATTTAGGTACAGAAGATTCTTGTTATGCGCTGTCAGGTCACAGCGAACACTGAATTCGCAAATACTGAACCATTGCTCCAAAAGCAAATACAGGGTTGGGGTCCTGCGAGCCTCTGTTCACAACATTTTCATCAACCAATCCATACAGAACTTGGTTTTTTATGTGTTTCTATTTAAAGGTACCTTATTTAATAGATATTGTTGGTTCATTAAAGTTAACTCAAGGCTATCAGGCCTATAACTCATGCCTGAACGGAGCTTTTCTAATACACGTATTTTCTCTGTAAGGCACATCCCAGCCTTCTTGTGCTTAGGAAAACTAGGCAGCACTATGCCTGGGGGCTTTTAAACAGTGAAATTGCCAAGAAAAAGCACAAAAATGAGAACAACATGGCACTAAATATACCATGACAAGATCACTTATTTACAGCATGAGAGCTGGAACAAAGCAGAATGTCATCTTGTTTGACTTGATCTGGGAACGTGTATTTTGGATACTTCAAATTTTGCACCAATCTGCACATGTACGAAAAAGATGACGAAAGCTCCGGAAGTATTGATTTTGGGGTTACAACTAAATCTTCGCAAGCAGGCACATTTGCATAATGGAATCCATGAATAATGAGGAGGGGCCGCAGTTTGAAGCAGTGAAGGTACCTTACCAGACCCTGATTCTTTTCCATTTCTTTGCATGTGATGAAGACCGACCTACTTGGGCAGGAGAGAGATGCTCTGGGCTGTTTAACAGCAGGAGGGGCTTTGCCTCGAGCCACCCCGGGGAGCCTCGTCCTGTTTTCTTCTTCTGATGCTTCAAGAAAGACCCACTTGAGAAAAGAAAATATGCTCCTCAGAACCAAGGAGATTTTAAAACAGTTGTTCTTAACCTTTTTTGTTCCACGGACCCCTTTGCCAGTCAGGTGAAATGAATACTACTGTAACTTATTCATTGCATACATTCCTAAGTGAAGAAAATGCTAGATTTCAGTTAGAGGTCAGAGAAAATAAAGATGATAAGTTGATTTTTTTTCAATTCAAGTTCACGGACCCCCTGAAATCTTTCCACGGACCCATGGAGCCCTGGTTAAGAACACCTGTTTTAAAAGAATATCTTGAATTTCATATTGAAAGGTTTAGCCTTTTACCTCCTTTGGTAATTTTGTTTCTAGGACTCCTTGTGTTTTTGTCTAATTCTGTATGTAGAGGCTGCATAGCAGTGCTGTGACTCAGCCTGGCCTGCCTCTGCGCTCGCGGCTCTATACTTGCGTTCTATGAGGCCATGCGGCCCAGGCCTGCGTGGGGCTGGGACTGAGAGCAGCTTGTTCGGACTGCGGAGACAGCCAGCTGGGATTGTTCACCAAATCAGCATTTTTGGTTTCTTTGTTTAGACCTGATATGTGCAGATCTTAGATCTCACCTCTATTGTTTTACTAGTTCACAGAAAGCAAGAATTTTGTTCCCCTGGAATGTCCTGGAATATAGTATTTGGAAATTCCCAACTATGGTATCCATTCTCTCTTACTCTGTTACCAATAATAATAATAGTAATAATGATAATAAAATAAAGATCTTCCATTTGCTATTAATTTAAAAACAGCAGTATGAATAGTGTGCTTCTGTTGAACCCAGAGAGTTAGGAAATGTTATTTTGGCTAAATGGTTTTTACCCTCTTTTCTCTTTTTCTCTCACAGAGACACACACATACCCTATGCCTACAAATTTTTAAGAAAGATAGTAGTAGAATATTTCCAATGCTAATACTAAATCTATACTAAAAATAATGTTCCAAAATGGTTTTAAGAGATATATAAATTACGTACACATGTATGCATAAAATATATGTGGTATATATGTATGTTGGCGGTATAGATATAGATATATAGATTATTACTCATAACGATCCTATTAGTAAGTACTGTTGTTATCTCCATTTTACAGATGAGGGAAGTGAGGCACAGCAAGGTTAGGTAAAGTTAGGTAACTTGTTCAAGATCACTCACACAGTTGGTGAGTGGAAGGGCTGGGTTTCAAATTGAGGCTGTGAACCGGAGTCCATGTGCTTAACTACGCCAACTACTGCCACCGTAATTGGATGTTTCCTAGGTGACTGAGGAGGCACATCAGATTTTTTAGGTGACTTAGAACTTAACACTGTGAAACTTAGGTAGGAGCTTGGCTTGGAGGAGAGGGCATTGGACCAGGCCTTAGCCAACAGTGTTTTAGCCCTGGATCTACCATTTGCCAATTGTATCTGACTTGAGCATATCCCTTGAACTGAATCTCACTTTTCTCTTCTACAAAATGGAGATGATACTGCCTGTCGACACACTTCATAGAGTTGTGGTGACAGGTGACATGATGGGTGGAAGGACATCTGAAAACTCTTAAAGTGCTGCGTAAATATTCAGATATGATTATAGCATAGTGCTATAGAGGGGAGGAGGACTCAAGGATACCGTAAAATTGCCTTTTAAAATTAATCAAACATCCCTGCTTTCAGAGTTTTCTCTATATATATATACATTGATTACATAAATGCATAAATGTTACACAGAAATTTTAGGAGTACCCATATGCCACACCTCCCACACCTCCCACAACCTCCCACATATACATCCTTCATCAGTGTGGCACAACACCTGTAATAGATATACACATTTTGGGGCTTTGCCATCAAGCATGGACCACAGTTCAGACTGTAGACCACCCTCTCTCCCATACAGTTCTGCATGATACATGATGATACAAAATGGCCTATATCCTCCATTGCAACATCACCCAGCACAATTCCCAAGTCCCAAAAAAAGCCCCCGTATTACAGTTGCCCTTCCCTCTCCCCGCCCCCAAAGTGTCCAGTGGCCCCTGGCTCCACATAATTTTGTAATTTCTTCCATTGCATATATCACAAGTCTATAACAGGACACCAACTAGTCCATTCTAGTCCATAGTTCTTCCCCCAATCCCGAGGAGTCTAGAATGGTGATGTCCCCTCCACCACCAAGTGAGGGGGGGCTTATATCCCGTGGATATGATGGAAGAGATTATCTTGCCTGCAGCTGCAGGCTCTCTCCATTCCCCAGGATAGCCATCGTCCATCATCATCTCCCCACTAGGTGTCCTGGGTGAGTCCATTGAGTTGTAGAGTAGGAGTTGCAGGTCCACAGAGCCTCTGGACCCACTTGGCACATGGACAGCCCATAGGCTCCAGTCTCTGGAAGTACACCTAAAACTCTGGCATCAAATATAGGTTTGAATAGAAGAGACCAATGGACCATGAGCAGTGAAGACATAATTTGGTCAGTCTCAGAGTTTTCTTGACATTGTTCTGGTTCTCATAAAAGCCATGTATACAGCATTTAGGTTTTCTGTAGTTTAATCACTTTGTTTGTATGTGTCCTTGTTCAGGTCCTTCCACTGGTTTTACCTACTTGATTCCACGATCACATCCTAGCTTTACAAGGTCACAGCTGTAGAATTCCAAACTAGGACTTCAGCACTCTTAGCTTAGTGCCCTCTTTACTTGTCTGTGCTACATCAATGTGTCTTTAAAGAAAATTCACACGCTGATCTGTGTTGGTGCCTTTTCTGGAGAAATGAGGAGTGTTATACACCCTCTTGGGATATGGTCTTACCACTTACCAAGGAGAACATAACCCCCAGAAAGGAATCCATCCCTCGTTCCTTCAGGGTGAGAGCGATTACTCTTCTTTTTCCTTTCCTACCTAAGAGACTAGAAGCTTGCATTGCCAGTATTAGTTCCCTTTCTAAATTTTAATTAAGCAAAACCAGAGTTGTTCAGAATGGAAGGGGTCTTATCTGAGCTGGACCACCCTTTGTTTACATATAGGGAAGCTGAGAGTCAGCACAAGGGACCTATCTGACATCACACAACAAATTAGGACCAGAGTGGGCCAAGACCCGTTTCCTGACTTGTAGTCCAGGGTCAGCTCTACCTTATGAGCCTGCCCCTTGTACTGAGAAACTGAGGGAGTTTGGGTATGTTTGGTTGTTTTAGTGCTTTGTTTTATTACTGACAGCTCTTCTGCAAGGAATGCCTTCCCTCCTTAAATTTTGTCCTTTGTTACTTGTAGACGGAGACTGCATAAACTGGGAGTGTCGAAGGTTACCCAAGTGGATTTTCTGCCACGGGAAGTAGTGTCCTACTCCAAGGAGACCCAGACTCCTCTGGCCACACATCAGTCTGAAGGTGAACTGTGTCTTTTGTTTACTCTACATAATACCTCTGGAGACATAGGCAGAGAATAACATCCTTCTTGTTGGTCTCATTTTTAACGTAAGAGATATTCACAGGATACAAATATAATGACATGCTGGAAGCCAAAAGTTCCTTCAGCTCTGATTTTGACAGCACTCGAGGGGTAACCCAGTGGTAATCTTCCAAGAGACTGATGAACTTTAACATGGATAACTTTAACGAGGTCACACTTTTTCAAAACTGTGTCAGGAGGGGGAATTATCAGAGGTCAGTGTAGTAGAAACTTTTCTGAATTTTATCAAAAGAAATCGTATGTATAGGGAGTGGATGTGGCTTAAGCAGTTGAGCGCCTGCTTCCCACATGGGAGGTCCTGGGTTCCGTCTCTGGTACCTCCTAAAAACAAAAACAACAAGAAGCAAACATGAAAAAAAAGAACTTGGGAGCCGATGTGGCTTAGTGGTTGAGTGCCAGCTTCCCACACACAAGGTCCCAGTTCAATCCCAGGCCCCCAGTACCTCAAAAAAAAAAAAAAAGCTTTAAGATTCATCATTTGCAGGGAATGACAAACTACAGCCTGTCAACTGTTCCTGTAAAAAAAAAGTGTTACTGGAACCACCATGTCCATTCATGTAGGTCTATGGCTGCTTTCTTGCTACAAAAGCAGAGTTGAGTAGTTTCAGCAGAGATCTCATCACTCAGAAAGCCTAAAATATTCACTATAACCTGCCCTTTACTGAAGAAAAATTGTCAATCTCTTTATAGCTTTGACATTTTAGATGACAACATATAAGAGTTTCTTACCATAGTTTAAATGTTTTCCATGCAAGTTCCACCTAGCTGAATGTGAATTGGGTTCCATGTCTCCAGAAAGTAAGTGGAAAGTTCACATACATATCTCATTGAATCACCAAAGTACACTAATAAGAGTTGTTGAAACTGATAAATAAAATATTTTCTAGAAATACAAAAAAATTACACCAAAGTGAAATTATGCCAGAGCAAAAAAAAGGAGATGTTTATTCTTAAAATAGGATGTGAAGGTTGTGTTGTTGGAAAATAATATTGTTATAGGTAAGCAAAGTCTTTTTTATTTTATGGTATTTTATTGTTTGATATAGTAAAATGGATATCAGAATTCTGTTTTCTTTTTGTTATTATGCAGTAAATATTGACCAAAAGCCATAAGAACAAAAAATTATTAGCATTCACTGCTTAGTTTACAGCAGATATATAAATTGGTGCACTTTGGTTTGTGCAAGCTACAGAGATTTTCCGTTTCAGTTCTGAATACGTAATGTCAAAAGCAAATCTGACTCAGTGAAACAGAGTACTGCCTAACTACCTTATTGAAAATGCTTCCTTGGTAATGCAGCCCTGGGGGTGATTCTTTAGTAGCAGGGCCTCCATTTTTTCAAGCCCAGAGTTGAGATGTATTTAAGACGCAAGCAAGTGGTGCCCTCTGGTGGTAACATTTCAAATTAACCACTCCACCAAACGTGAGTACCCTGTATTATTTTGGCAGAAAATGCAAAGTTTGAAGAACCTTTGGGAATTCACCTGGTCTATCCTTGGGCCTCCAGGCAAGATCAGGAAGATCATTGAAAAACAACCTCACCACCCAACCAAAATATTTGTTTGAGTTAATTTGCTGCTAGTGTATTTTGAGAGCTGTAGCCGGAGGTATGTTTATTTAGCCCCAAATCTGACCCATAACATAAAGTTATACAACTGAAATAGGAGAAGGAGTGAATTATTTTTTTTTTAAATGCAAGCACTTTAGATATTGGAAATGGCACAGAAATATTTACAAGGGAAGAGAAATTAAGGATGAAAAGGCATCAACTTTAAACTGTTAAACTGGAACACATCAAAAGGAAAAGTCTGTATATTCCATTTTATTACTGCACAGAGAGCTTGGGAGCCCTCATTATGCTGTGGTCCAAGCAGCAGGAAAGAAGGAATTTATTTCTCAGTTATTGGCAGACGTTCTTTCTGTTTTAGTAACAAGACCCATAGAGCTTTTTTGTGGTGATATGCATTTATATCGTTCAAATTCCATAGTACAGATTTGAACTCAAAGCCATCTACCGTAGCTCTCGACATTAAAGCAATTCCTGATGGGTTTAGACAGGAAAAACTTTAGATTTAAGTTCAACAAACCGGCCTCTCACCACAGGCTGTTCCTTGACCTCTGGCTGCCCGGAGTTGCCCAGCCGCCAGGCTGTCAAGGGTGCCCACTGCTTGTCTTTCACCTGGGTTGGCAGGAGGAGAGCTGAGAAGCAGCAGTGTCAGGCAGTGGTTAGGGAGGTTCTACCACGCGGCAGCTTTGGGTTGGCTCCCAAGATGGGAGTATTTTTGTGATGACTGCAGCCATTCAGAGGCAGGAAACAACTAACTACTGAATTTTATAGCACAAGGAGGCTCTTGAGTGGATAATATTTAAAGCTGTGATATATAAGATCCATTTCACTTCATTACTGCCTCATGTCTGAAGGAATGCTCATTATTTTTAACTCAGTATTTTGGGGGAATTTAACAATATTCAACTAATAATCTCAGAGCATTCATCTTTTCTACATCTAATGGAAGTCTAGTACATTTGGAGTTTCTTAACAGTTCCCATTTTAGTTTTGAAGAAAAAGAGGAAGGTACTTTGTATTTGCCCAAGCTAAAGCCCCCTTTCTCCACCATGCACTCTAAGGGACATTCTTTTCATAGTAGCTGTTATTTTGTGATCCTAATGACCTGTTTTGAGAAACACTCCAGAAAATGATTTAAACAAGATTTAGGAATAAAGACCTCAATGATACTATTTTCTCAATACAGGTTTAAATCTTCCTTCTCTGCTTAAATCACTAGTTACAAAAGAAGAAAGCTGAGAATGAGGCATTCCAATTTGGGGAACAGTGTCTTTCTACCCCCAAAACACCTCATACACATGCTTTATATCCCCAAGTAGTAAGAAAGGAAAACATGGGGGCCAGCTGTAGCCCAGTGGATAGGGCGCTGGTTCACCACATGGCAGGCCCCGGGTTCGGTTCCCGGGGACCTCTCCAAAGCGGGCAGACTGCCTTGAGAGGGCAAAGCCGCCTTGAGAGGGCAAAGCCGCCACGGGCAGGGCAAGCCACCCACGAACGGAGCAGAGCCGCCACCCGGGAACGGAGCAGAGCCGCTGCCCGTGAATGGAACAAAGCCGCCCATGAGCGGGACAGGCCGCCTGCGCAGTGGGCTGACTCGGCGCATCGCCGCAACGGGGGGAGACAAAAAGCAGACACAGAAGAATGCAAAAAAAAAGATGAGCACAGCAAGAGCAAGCAGAAAGGGGGGGGGATATGTAACAAAAATAAATAAATAAACAAACAAACAAACAAATAACTAAATAAAAGGAAAACTTTATGGTCCCCTGCCAAACTGCCTCTGCCTTTCCTGTTATTAATATCTCCCTGGCCTGACTATGAGATCCTGGGGTTATGGCGCTAGTCTTCTGCATCTTTATTATAGGCACTCAGAAAATGCCAGTTAATGACAAAGATGACACCAGATATCTCTAAAAACTCCAGGTTCTGTAGTGACCCCTGGGAGAATGAGAATTTCTTAACCTGCTGGGAAGATGTAAGCCAAGCTGGACAAAAGAACCTTACATATCCTGTTGTTAGTTTTGAAGAGCTCTCTATCATCCTCTCCTCTTCAAGGTATTTTATTTTGGCCACCTCCTCCTTCCACTTTCCTCCCATGTCTTGTTTCTTAAATTTGAGTTTTAACCTGCATTTTCCAAGGTGCCCTCCAGTCTCATTCTACCATATGCTTGTACATGGCTGTCTCCCCTACCTGGAAAATGACCCCTCTCCTTTGCCTTCCTTCAAGTCCAAGCTCAAATGTCAGCAGTTTCTTGGTAATTCCTCTGCTTGTTGACATCTCCTCTCCATACCACTAGCATGAGAGGGAAGGAAAGTGAGGGGTGTGGCCAAGATGAGGCCTCAAAGTTTGCATTTATAAGATAGCACAAAGAGGAGAGGATGGTTAAGTGAACCCTTCAAAGTTATCAGCAGAATGTATATGGCTCTTTCTATTTCTCCCCATTTCCCTGCATTTAATTACTGTTTACATGCCTGCCTTTTACACTGTGATCTCCTTGAGGATAAGGTATATGCGCTTTACCTCCAGGGCCCAACACAGTGCCTGGCACGTAGAGGGGACTCAATAGATATCTATGGAAGGAATGAAGAATGAGATGAAACTGGAGGAATAAAAAAGGAGGAGAAAAGGCTCATTGAGGATGGAGTACGATCCATGCATTAAGGATGCATTAGTCTTATGGGGTTTTTCAGGAGAAGTCATGAGTGAGGATTCTGTGGTGAAGGAAGTTCAGTATTTCTGTTTTCTCCAGGACTCAAGTTTAGTCCCCAGGCTGGATTGGCTGGTGTAGGCATTGACTATTGAAGCAGTTTGATATGTTTATAAATTCCAAAAATAGGTATTGAATTATGTTTGTAAAACGGTCTGTTCCTCTGGGCCTATTATAATGTATTGGATTCAGAGGTTTCACATTTACTTGATTAAATAATGAGTAAGTCTTTGATTGGGCCATGCCAGTAGGACGTTGAGTCCCTGCCCTGTTAGTGGATGGGCACTCACAGAAAAAACTTCACAGCAGAGGAGATAGTTGGAGTTTTGATGCTGGAGTTTTGATCCTGGAGCTCGGGAATTAAGCACACAGAGAAGCAGGTATGTGAGGAAAGAGAGAAAGCTCCATTAGACATGGTAGAGGCCCCGGGAAGACAGATGAGCCATTCACCTGATGATTTACAGCTGGCCTTGTGGAGAGACCAGAGCAGCTGAGCTCAGAGAGAAACAAGCCCCAGGAGAGAGACACGACTTGTCCTAGCCTGCAGCTGAGATTGGTAGAAGCTGAGATCATGGAGCCTTGGGAGGAGGAGGAGGAAGCCTGAATCCTGGCAGACGTCGGCAGCCATCTTGCTCCAACATATGGCAGCAGACTTTGGTGAGGGAAGTAACTTAGGCTTTATGGCCTGGTAACTAAGCTTCTGCCCCAAAT
>PVKH010018334.1:0-15160 GCA_004027955.1 Chaetophractus vellerosus | reverse complement strand
TATGACTTGATTACTTTTGCTTGTTAATGCTGAGTCTGTTGTAAAAAAGAGAGGGAAGCTCCCCCAGAAAGAGGGTTAGGAAAGCTTAGGAAATGGTTTCACTTGTAGGGATAATCTGATTTTTATTGCCCTTTGTCAGTGTGTCTGGTTCTCTACAGATGCTAGCAGTAAAAATCTTCAGAAACCCTCAGAGATAGGAAGGTAGCAGCAATGCAGTGGGTCCTAAAGGTACAAAGAGAACCAGCCCTTGGGGCTCTCAAATGCAGAGAGGGAAGGGAGCTAGAGAATTAACCCAGACTCAAACTCCCTAGGGCTTTGTGCAGCAGTGCAGCAGAGTCCCCTGGCCTCCTACAGCCGGCAGCCTCTGATCCTCTCAGCCCTTCCCCAACCCCAAGCCCACCAAATCTACCACCTGAGCATGGACGCTGAGGTAGCTTCTAAATTCTGCTGTCAGGGCGGTTCAGAGTGGGAGGCTTAGGAGGCAGTGTAGCAGTAAGCAGTCCATGCTGACGCCCTCCAGAGGCATCCTGCCTGAGGTTCCTCTGCATCCCACTTAGGGCTCCATGCCTGCATGAGCTACTCCATCTTAAGCCTCAGTTTCCTGATCTGTAAAATGAAGTTAATGGTAGACCCCAGCTTCTGTAGCCTGGTATGCAGTAGGTGTAGGCTGCTATTATTGTTTGAACCTTTAATTCATAGCTGACACTCTGAGCACTTTGTCCCACCGGCATGTTGTTATCCCTGCAGCTCGAGGCTTCTCCTGCCTCTTAGCGTGTGCTTCTTGTGTGCCATGTGAAGAGGAATGGGTCATGGCCCTGCCCTTGGGGAGCTTGCAGTCTCCTGGTGTGCCAGACACATAGACAGAAATGGTAATTAAATAGCACTGGAAACATAGAGGGACACGCAGCTTCCCAGGAGAACCCGGGTGAGGGTGTGTCCAACTGCCTGAGAGATGTACGGGACCCATAGATGAGGAGGAGGGAGGGAGTGAAAAGAGTTACTTTTTGAAAACAGGGATAGGCACTGTGTTCTTTGAGACAAGAAAAGGGAAAAGAATAGGTAAAGATCGAGGGAAGTTTGAAAGTGCATGGCGAGACAAATGGGCATTTCTTGCCCAGTGATGGCTTCTAATGGAGAAATCCCAATGCAGACCTTCAGACAAGGATGTCATGCAAATTCTGTTTAGTAATAGAGAGGGAAGGCCCATCCTTGCAGAAAACTTTCTCTTAATGTGGGGTGATGTCTCATGATCTGGGGTTCAGGGATAATGCTGTGACTAGATGGAGAGGAGAGAGTTAAAAAGTGACTCTAATTTGTTGAAATTATTTCACACTTGTGCATTGACTCCTGCCTTGGATGCAGATATATAAAGACTTTTCAGTCTAATGAACAGTAGATGCACAAATGAGCCAAATAGAATGTCTGAGGGAAACCAGTGTGAAAGGAACTTCTTCAGAATTGTTCAGAATTCCATATACTTGTTTAAAAGTTCACAAATTGCTGGAAAATTAAATTACTAAAAGTTGTATGTAAAACAATAAGTACAAATTATCTAGCTGCATAAGCCAATTTTTAATGTGTCTGCGTGTGCGTGTGTGTAAAATCTCATCTTTACCTTCAGGTTTGTGTTTTTATATAGGACATTTCATAACTCCAGCTGCCACAGGGAATAGGAAGTAACGACTGAGGGGATTACTGAGGGGATTACTGACTGGCGCTAGGTGCCTGGCTGAGTCTAGAAAACATTAATTAACAAGAGAACCAGTTGACCCTGTTATGTACTTTGCCCCAGCAATGTTTGGCAGCTGAAATGCAGAAAAGGCAGATGGTTAAATTAACCTTGAGTAGAGAATTTGCAGCTTGGATTAAGTAATTTAGGAGGCTAATTAGAGTGCAGTTCAGTGTATTCTTTGGACGGAGCAAGCTACGTTAGGAAGGAAGAGGTAAGGAAGGGACTTGGATGTTCAAGGAAGAAAGTTTTGCTTATTATCTAAATATGGGGAGAGTTGGGTTTCTTTGTTGCAGAACTTCTTGTAGCCCTTAATATGCCAAATTAAAATTTGAGTCCCAATATGGAAATGATGCCACATTACAGTAACTTATCTGACTCTGGGATTGAAGCATTTTTAACATCTCCTGGGATGCTAGTGTTGGGCAGAACATTTTGTACATGTTGCTCCAGGCACATACAAGTTCCTGTCGGACAGACACACTGTGTTTTAGTTTGCCAAAGGGTTGCCGACGCAAAGTACCAGAAATGGGTTGGCTTTTATTTATGAAGGTGATTTGTTTGGGGTAAAAGCTTACAGTTCCAAGGCTGCAAAAAGTCCAAACTGAGGCACCATCAGAGGTGCTTGCTCACCAAGGTCAGCAGCCACGTGTTGAAGCAGAATGGCTGCCAGTCTCTGCCGAGGTCTCTGCCTTTCTGCAGCTGCAGGCAAACCTGGCGTAGGGCTTGTCTTCTTGAGCTGCTCTATTGGCCCAGCCTCCTGGGGGCTTCATGCTTAAGCATTCCTCTGGTCCTCTCTCATGGCAGTATCAAATATGGCAGCTTCCCTTTCCTCTGTTTGTCTGTCTCTCTCCCTCTCTTTATGTCTCTGTTTTTATCAGAACCAGCAAGAGGGCAGAGACTCAGCATGAATCATGCCCACTGACATAGTCCAATCAAAAGCCCAAAAGCAACCTTATCAAGTAATCAATCTAATCAAAGGGTATCATACCCACAGGGATAGATTAGTTTGAAAGCATAATCTTTCTCTTTCGGGGATTCACCAAATTCAAACTGCCACACACTGTCACAGACATATTATATCATGTCGCATTTAGGGGCTGTCTTAGTTTGCCAGCGTTGCTGTGACAAATATCACACAATGGATTGGCTTAACAACAAGAATTTATTGTATCAGTCTCAGAGACCAGAAGTCCGAAATCAAGGTGTCAGCAAGCCACGCTTTCTCCCCAAAGTCTATAGTGTACTGGCTGGCTGCAGCCCTTGGGGTTCCTTGGCTTGCATCTCTGCCTTCCGTCACATAGCAACCTTTCTCTCCTCGTGTCTGCTTTTCCAGTTTCCGCTGACCTTTGACCTGACCCCTCTCCCTGGGGCTTTCTCTCTGTAAGGCCCCCATAATACAGATTAAGGCCTACTCTGAGTCAGTTGGGCCATACCCAACTAGGATCTTAGAAGACCCTACTCACAAAGGAGCCCAGACCCTGACTCACTCAATATTCAAAGATGCTATTTACAGATGGTTTCACACCCATAGGAGAGTGGGTTGAAATTAAGAAGATGTCCATTCTTGGTATCTGATTCAGCCTACCACAGGGGCTCAATGAATGTTTATTGAGATGAATTAAAGAGGCTTTAAAAAAGCATTTGTCACACCCTGACAATTTTGAAGGCTTTTATTTTCTATTGGAAAAAGCATGCATGTTCTATGCAAGTGATTTATAAAATAACTTTTGGAGAGAATTTTCTTGTAACATGAGAACTGCCTGGTACTTTGTTCCTTTGTTGGCATTATCATTTATTTCAAAGCCAGTATTGGTTTTGTATTGCCTGAATATATTATATATTTTTAGAAAATAAAACTATTTCTGAAATCTGACAGTGTTATTTTTAAAAAAGGTTTTGTGTTTCTGTGCTTTAACCCACTATTTGGCAGCAAGGTAAGTGGAAATATGGGGTTTTCTTGAGATATTTCTAGTCATAATAAAAAAATAAATGTTTCTTAACCATTTATTTTAAAATTCAGAGAACATGCATAATCAATATTTTGTATAATTCAAGTTTGCAAAGTAACGTATCTGTTATTTTTAAAAAACGAGTACATCCCAGGACAGTATGTTTAAGCTGATAAAACAGTTGCCCTACAACCATAAAGTAAAATAATATGGTTATAACATGAAAGAGATGGTTAGTTATGAAATTTACACTAAATATTTTAAAATTATTTTTAAAAACGCTTATTGAATAAGATTTGCTATGCTATAAATTTTTTAAACTACAAAATGGCTCAAGCACTAAACATTTACATAAATGGCAGTTGCTTCCTCTTGCATTTCTTTGGAGGATGGGAGGGTGTCTGTTATTGGAAGCATTAGGTTTTCCTAAGCCAGTAAACCCAAAATCAGGATTGTGGGTTAGTCTTTTCACAGAGCAGTTAAATGAGTCTTTTCACAGAGCTGTGAAGTAAATGAGCCATTCAGAATTAATGCAGTTGGCTTCTAGAAGATCATACGAAGGAAAAGCTTTGAATATCTAAGGAATTTCAGTCATTGGTGCTAAGATATTTCCTCTCCTTTGTCTTTTCCTTCATGAAAATCAGAAACATTATTCTTTAATCTTTAAAAATCTGACAGGTGACGTGTTTCCATGTTCATACATGACTTCAGAAACCATTCATGTGTCTAGTAGGGTGTGCAACTGTCATGGCTCTCCTCTGCCACTTCCTTGAGTTGACTTATGTTTCATTTCAAAGTCAATTTCTTGATTTCATTTCCTTATTCTGAAATCATTTAAACATAAATTTAAGTTGCGGTATATTTATGTTTTGGTTTTTGGTTGTTGTTTTTGTTTTGTTTTTTCCTTTCCTCCATCTTGTTTTTGGTTTTGTTTTTAACATTCCATGTGCACCCACCATTTTTCCCCAACAGTGACCTACCTCAGGATCTTTGTCCTCTGTACAGGCCTGGAGAATGGGAAGACCTGGCTTCTGAAAAGGATATCAACCCATTCAGTAAGTTCAAATCTCTCAACAAAGAAAAACGGCAGCAGAATGGAGAGAGAAACATCACTTCAGATTCCAAATCAACAACACCTTTAGAGAAGTCAATAGATTGCACACATATAAAGCCCCCAGACAGCTCTGTGTCTGGAAAGTTCAAGAAACTGGAATCCTCTAGGGAGGCAACCAACAGATCTACCACCATGACGGAGATCAGTAAGGAACCTCCAGACATTCGCACTGCATTTGAATCTACAGCCAAAGGAAATTCCCTTTTAGGGGAAGATGATGACTTTGTTGACTTGGAAGAACTTTCTTCTCAAACTGATAGTGGAATGGACAAAAGCGACAACTCAAAGGAGTGCTTTGCTCTTGAATCTGAGAAGCTAAAGAAGACTAAGTCGCAAGCTAACAGTACTGCTACCGATAGGCAGCTACAGTCAGCCCTGAGCTTTTCAGGAACAGATAGTGATGCTGAACTGAAGGGGACTCTAGATTTAGAAGCATGTGAGAAGCAAGATATAATGCCAGAAGTGGACAAGCAATCTGGTTCCCCAGCAAGCCAGGTGGAAAACACACTGAGCATACATGAAGATCTAGATAAAGTTAAACTCATCGAATACTACCTTAATAAGAACAAAGAAGGCTCACAGTTATCTGAAAATGTGCAGAAGAAAGAATTAAGTGATGACAAAAGCATTGAACCGGTGGGAATAGACATCACCCTTAGTAGTTCTCTTCCCCAGGCAGGTGATCCCCCAACCGAGGGCAGTAAAGCACCAGATGACACCCGGGTGAAAGAGAGAGAGCCTCTTCCACTGACACTAAGCTCTGCTACAGAAGAAAATAAGATTAAAGAATCTCTAGGCTCTTCTTTGGACTCTTCCCTGGACAACAGCTGCCAAGGTGCCCAAATGGATAATAAATCTGAAATTCAATTATGGCTATTAAAGAGAATTCAGGTGCCCATTGAAGGTAAGTCTTTATTCTTTAATGTCTTTTTAGTCTGCTGTTTAATTGCCTTTCTAAAACTTGCATGCGCAGTAGCAATACAATTGAGAACTGTGAGTATTTTCTCAGAAGAGTATCCTTGCTGATACATGAATGATTGGGGAAAAAAGTTAGCAATATCTGATATCTGTTTTGAAATTTGACCTATGACATAGATTTTTAGATTTACATTTCAAAAGTAGTTTGCTTTTTTTCATCTTTCAAGTGACTTTGCTTTTTGACCTTGAATATCTAAATCTAAAGAAATTTAAAATGTTCTAGAGATACATCAATTCTAAATTGACCCATATTATGGTGTGACTGGGTCTTCAGTACCCTTCTTTAATATGTATTCTTATGGATTTTCACAGTTCTCCACTACTTTGTATGGTCTTGGTTTTTATACATATTTCCAATATATAGCATCTCACGTGATGTAGAGCCATCCTGAACCATCCAATGTTATTTTATTTTTGTGCTAAAGAAAGTTTAGAAAATTTAATCATTTCTGGTGTGATATTGTTGTACAATATTTCTACCTTTTGCTTTGGCTTTCCGTCACTGAGAGGATTGGACACGATTCTTTGTAAGTTTTCACTGTGACCAAAATTGTCCATATTGAGGAAACTTTTTTCACATATGATTCAGATATACTTCCTTCAAAGGAAGAGAAAAGCAAGACTCCACCCATGTTTCTGTGCATCAAAGTGGGGAAACCAATGAGAAAATCCTTTGCCACTCATACAGCCGCCATGGTCCAGCAGTATAGCAAACGAAGAAAGCAGCCAGAGTACTGGTTTGCCGTTCCTCGGGAGAGGTGAGTGTGGGGTAAGATGGGAAATCTGTCTTCACACAGATTCTAATTGCATCTTGCTTTTTTATTATAAAATACTCAATTTTATTCTTGAATAAAAAGTCTCTTAATTGTACATTTTAGAATTTCTAGAAGGATATTATTTGAGTGACTTTCCTTTAAAGGGTGGTTTAATATAACAAATATGAGCTCATTACAGGTACCATGTGCCAAACCGCTTTCATAACTTTCTATCCAGCCGGTTCTAAAATGGTGGAAGATTTAGATATTCTCAAATGACAGTGATTAGAAATGTTCTTCCGTTGAGAATAAAAAAAAATGCTATGGAGCAGATCCAAACCCCTTTAAGTACAGCAGAGAGGCATGATTATATATTCTTTAAGTGCTTGTAATTCTGGGGAACTAAAAATTACTTTGGCCTTATGGAGGGAGTATCTGTGACCCACCACTATGAGAAATGGGACATGTGATCACGTGAGAGAAATTTATGTTTTTATATCACCAAAAATGAAATTGTATCGGTTATCTGATGGTCTAGTATAGCAAGGATAGTGGTATAGAAAATCTTTGGCAGTATATCACTGAAGACATCATTTTAATAAAAATAATTAGAAAAAAATTTTTTGAAAAATTAGGTGTTTTCCTTCTAGATATATAGCAGAGTAAAATTGTTTTTTTTTTAACAAAGGCCTTGCAGTTAGTTTTCAAAATTGTTGAACATGCACATCTTTCCCTTTTCTAACTTGTCAATGACCATTGTCATCTGGGTGAGACCTTTAAGCTAACATACCTGCCAAGAACAAATGGACTCAGTGAGCTTCATTCAGCATAAATTCTCGAAGCAAAATTAAATTCGTAGGAAGGGTGCACCTTTTATCCAATTGCTACTTAAAATGACAATTCTTATCAAGAGAGAAGTCTCGTTTTAATAGATGATATTTTAATATGAAAATAATTAACAGGATTTTCATTAATGAATTTGCTAGTAGATTTTCCCTGTACATATTTAGACATAAACCCAAGCTAACATGTACATTAGCATAATTTGTTTTGCATTTGTGTAATATAGTCCTCTACTTACGCCTGCAGCCCCCACAGTATCTCGTTGAAACTTTAAATCTGGGATGATGGGAGTTGCTATGTTTTATATAAGGATGTTTCGACAAAAGCACTGTAAATTTCTGAAGCTCTGTTACAACTGGAGTCCTAGAAACTGAATTCCACAGCTGGACAATACCTTAGTGACTTAGGTCAGTCACCTGCTCGATAGATGAAGAAGACAAAGTACTGAAACCATCAAACACGTCGTGTGCTCTGGGGATTTTGGGGGCCTATTTTACTTTTCTCGGCTGCTCAAGCAAATACCAGGCAGTGGATTGACTTAAACAATGGGAATTTATTAGCTCACGCTTTTGAGGCTAGGGAAAGTTCAAATCAAAGCGTCATCAAGGTGATGCCTTCTGCCCAAAGACTATGGTGTCTTGGGGCTGGCTGCTGGAGCTCCTTGGTCCTTAGCTTCTCTGTCACATGGCAGTGTGCATAGCAGCCTCTCCTGGCCGCTTCCTTCTCTTCTGGTTCTGTTGATTTCAGCTTCTGGCTTCTCCTTCTGTGGCTCTTTCTGTCTGAATATCATTCCGCTTATATAAAGGACTTCAGTAATAGGATTAATATCTATCCTGATTGAGGTGGGCCACACCTTAACTGAAGTAAACTCTTGAAAAGATCCTACTTACAATGGGTTCACACTCATAGGAATGGATTAAGTCTGGCAACATGTTTTTCTGGGGTACATAGCTCCTAACCCCCATATGGTCTATCTGGAAACAATTATATATATATATATATATTGCTTTTTATCTGGGAGAATGTAGTGTTTACAATATAATGAAATTGTGGGATTTTTTTTCAGTTTTACTGTCTTTAATGGACTGTATGCTCTAAGAACTCTTGTAAAATACTTATAACAATCCCACACATATAGTTATTTTATGGTCATTATTTAACCCAGAAGTTTGTAGTGCTGAAATAGGACTTGTCTTTGACCTCTTATGCACGTGATCTTGTGAGCTTTGAGAAAGTAGGTCTCTTGTTGAATTCCATTCAGCTGTATTTTATAAGGTCCATGACTATTTGACCAGCAGATAATCTGGCATACTTAGTTTTCTTTCTTGCGCTAATTATTAACCAAAGATTTTCTTGGTGGCATTACATGTCACTATTTTAATGAGAATAGATTTTTTTTTTATGTAGCTGTTAGGAAATTTTAATTGCTTCTTTATGTATTTCCATTCTACCTGTGATAGAGGAACCCACATATTAGTTTAAGATGGGGAAAGATGGAGTAGTCTTACATGTGCTTAATTTTCTCTGAGGTGTCCAAGTGCACAGTTAGAAATAAGAATAAGCACATTTTTGGTGCCAATTTATGAAATTCTTCTGATGTTTAGGCGCATCAGAAGGCCTTAAGGCTCATACAGTGCTTTCTCACTCTGATGATTTCTGGATACCCTTGCTCCAGCAGACTGAATGTTTCTACTTGTCTTTCCATTTAATGGTTAGAGGTGCTTCTTCATGTATCCATTGGAGTTTCAGCAGCAGGGGAAATCAGCCTAGCAGTGTCTCCTGTCCTCTCACAGACCTTATGGACATGGTAGGTCCCTTTGACACATCTCCAGTGTTGTCACAGGAGAATAATGCCTTTGACAGAACTTCACCAGTGTTTCTCTGTTGCTTTCTATTATCCCTAATACTTTTTTTTTTTTTTAAACATTTGCCTACTTACGATTTGTTATTAGCAAGATATTAACTGAATTTTTTCCTTCTTCAGTTGCAATGTGCTCCTTGGGATCTTTAATTCCATCATTGAATGGAGAGTCTACCAAATAAGAAAATAGGGAGGCAGCAGTTAATAGAAGCATGAGTTGGTACCCCACATAAAGTCACTAATTATTTACCTTCTTTCTTGTTGTTCCCTGCCCCTCCCCCCAGAAATCCTTGTTATTAAAGTTTAAATACTGGAAATTAGAGATGCCAAATTGTTAAAAATAGCCTAAATACACACTAGTTTTATTTAACTTGGTAGTTGTCAGAAGCTCCAAGACCATGCTGCACCCAAGAAACCCAGCAGTTTCTTCTTGCGCACCTCTACTCCACTCCTTGAAACATGCTCACATTCACTCGGTATTAAATGTTGTCAACCCTAAACCGTCCCTGTCTCCACTGCAGCCTGAAGAATCACATACTTCTCTTGAATCAGCTGAGGGTAACAGCGGTGTGCTTAGGAGAGTAGCCAAGTGTCCAGAACTTGTTTTACAAACCTGGGAGATTCTGACTCTTCCTATTGGTTCCAATTTATTTTCCTTGGTTCCAATTTAAACATGAGGACAGTGGTTAATTCCACCTTATTTTAATTGTTTAGTCCAGAGTTTTTCAACCTTGGGACTATTGATGTTTCTAACCAGTTACTCTTTGTGGGGGGCTATCCTGAACATTGTAGATGATAAATGTCCCCTGGGGGACAAAATTGCTCCACATTGAATATTACTGGTCTGGTATCAACCAAAGCCTGTGCACCCTTCTGAAAGTAGTTGTGAGCCACAATAAGTAAATAATTTGGGGATTTTACTACTTCACACTTTATCTTAATTGATTATATTCACAATACATACTCACCTGTATATCCTTTGTTTCCTTTACCAAACCCTAATTTCTTAAAACAAAGAATTTCATTTTTTAAAACTTTTAACTTTCTTATTGGTAATAGTTTTGCATCTGTAAACACAAACTATACTTTTAGGATCAATGGTGTAGGATAAGTGGTGTAGGATCAGTCTGGAAGATAAGCATAAATTGATAACGAATTCTAAAAAAAATTTGATTGCCAATTATGACAGGCATTTATTTCTTTTTAATTTTATTATATATCCCCCCCCCCCTTTCTGCTTGTTCTTGCTGTGTTGATTTTTGCGTTCTTCTGTGTCTGCTTGTCTCCCCCCTCATTGTGGTGACCCACCGAGTCAGCTCACCGCGCGGCGGCCTTGCCTGCTTGCGGGCGGCTTGTCCTGCCCACGGGGGCTTGCCCTGCCTGTGGCGGCTTTGCCCTGCCATGGCGGCTTGCCTTCTCAAGGCGGTCTGCCCGCTCAAGGAGGCCCCGGGAACCGAACCCGGAGCCTCCAATGTGGTAAACCGGCGCCCTACCAATTGAGCTACAGCCGGCCCCCCAGGCATTTATTTTTGTACAAGCCCATACCAGAAGGTATCTGTATTAATCAGGGTTCTCTAGGGAAACAGAATCAACAGGAGATATCTGTCAATAATATGAAATTTTATAAGAGTCTCTCACGTGACCCTGGGGGTGCACAAGTCCAGGTTCCGCAGGCAGGCTCCAAACCAAGGCCTTCGATGAAAGTCCAATGAAGGTCCTTGATTAGTTTCCAGGAGACGTGGCTGTCCAAAGATGAGCTGGGAAATTCTCCCTGAATGTCGAAATCACTTCCCCTTTTAAGGCATTCAGCTGATTGGATAAAGCCTCACTCACTGCTGCCGGCAATCTCCCTGATTGATGTAGATGTAATCAGCTATCTACGCAGTAAACTCACTGGTGACTAAAGTCCATAAATGTCCTTGTATTACAATTAGCCCAGTGTTTGCTTGACCAAACACCTGGGCATAATTACCTGGCTGAGTTGACACATTAGCCTAACCATCACATCTGAGATGTAAGAAGAGAATACCATCCCCTGCCCTGAAAAAACTATGGAGTGTTGGGCTGTCCTGCTTTGACCAGTGGCATGTGAGCCCAGAATTGGGCAGACCCAATGAGAATCCCAGCCCCCTAGAAAGTGTGGACCCTAGAATGAGTTTCTTAATCCTCTTGAAATGTCATTCTTAATTTGAAAAATCAGTGCTTGTGAGAAGTAAGTAATCAGCTCATTATTTGAGCGGTTATTGATTTACAAATTTCCTGGCAGGCATTCCATAACTGAGACTGGTCCCCCACTCTGAGGAGCTTATGAGAAGCGGTTGAAAACAGTGCCTAGCACTTTCTCTATACTTTATATATGATTGTATTCCAAAGATATGGATACAGCTTTCTCTGTATTTTTTTAAAGTATGATTTTTCTTTGTCAATACTCAGATTATTTGATTTTTTTTTGAAGAACCAGTAGTTCCTGTTCAAATTAAAACTTTTCTCTCTCTTCCATTTATTTATGGCCTCTTAATCTCTGACATGTAGTAATTTTATATTATTCATTTTTTAAAAGAAATAAGATGGGAATGGAATTAAATAACAGGAATTTTGTAGGATTTGCCAAGTCATGCATAAATATTTAATCCAAGCTGAATTAATTGGTTAGTGTGATTTGTATAATAAGTAAGCTAATGGGGGTAGGAGGGTGGGGGGGGATGGTGGAAAGTAGGGAGATTGACACCTGTGAGTATTTAAAAAATTTTTTTAACTTGAACTTTTAACAGCATTTGAACATACAGATAATCAAAAAACAGAGGCCAGTTGTACAACCACTATAACTTTTTTATATTTAATTCCAGACATTATTCCATGCCTAAATTTTTAGCATCTTTGCTTAACAAAGATGGAATCACCTGGTTCTATTTTGTAACCTGCTTTTTCCACTTCATATGCTGTGTACATTTTCCTTATCAAATTCTCACTATATTATTATCTATATATGTATAAACAATATAGTTTGTACCCACTGTAGGTTTCCTGATTAGATTAATCACTTCCTTACTTTGGATATTAGGTTATTTTGAATATTTTGCCATTATAAGCAATGTTACAGTTAACATTGCTGTAAAATCCTTTAGATAGTCTCACCAAGTTAAAGGATATATACTTAAGGCTTTTCATACATGTTGTGCATGAAAGGGGTGTGGCAATTTATACACCGATCTGCAGATTATAAGACTGCCCTTTTCCCTACATGGGAAATCTAAGTATTAGGATTCTTTATCTTTGTCAATTTCCTAATGAAAAATCTAAGTAAAATGTAGCTTGAAAACCATGTCTATTTGAAGTTTGAGTGGGCATTTTTTATATGACATTTGTTTGCTTTAAGGTAAGTTCAATAGTGACCTGATGATTTTGAGTCTCTGATTCTTTTAAGAATTGAAAAACTTTTTTTACTTTGATATGCAAATATATACCTTTATTTAAATGTTAAAATTATTCTAATATGCCATGTTTTTCTAAGCAGCTTCTAATTAAGATCAGCAAGTCCTTTGATTTATGTAAGATAGACAATTACAGTTTGTGCTTGCATACCTTTTTAGAAAACTCATCAAATATAAATTAAGCCGATTCTGTTTTAGAGCATGAAAGTTTCTTACATAACTGTCAAAGAATGAGAGATTACCAAGTGCTTTATAAAAGTTGGGATTGTTTTGTACTTCCAAAATAAAAATGAGTAACATCCATGGGCCGGTCTTTTTGTGGAGGTTGTCCACATAGTTCTCAGGCTCCGGTTTGGGACAGCAGTGGGATTTCTCCGGAGTTCTCCTTGGTTGCCCAGCCGCAGGCCTAGAACCAAGTGTTCAAGGCCCACTTTTAGGAAGGTGCCTTTACTTTAGGTCGACTTTTCCTCAACGATAATCAGCGGACTGTAGTCTCATAGGCAAATAATAGGTGTTTTTTAGTTAAATATGTTCCATAGTTTGTTCTTCTGTCTAGAGTAGAGCTTTATTGTTTGTTTTTGTTGTTTCCCAGATGATGCTTTACACTTTTTTTTTTTATTAGAGAAGTTGTAGGTTTACAGAAAAATCATTGGAGGGGCGCTTTATGCTTGTAGTTGCTGCTTTCTCAGTAGGCTTCTACAGGAATTTCTTAGTTTTAGTATTTGGTTTCTGCTTTCTTCTTTCACTGTACTATTATACTAGTATACTAGAATACAATTGATATATTGATATTCCGATATAATAGAATACAATTGATTTATCTCTAATCACATTTTAATCTTATGAGATTACTTGGATGTCCATATATATTTAAAGCCTATGCTAGTTTCCAATCTATGTTGGTTTAAAATTCTTTATTATAGCAAATTCAAATTGGGATTTCTTTCCTTTCCCACATGTCTGGTAGTACCAAGAAATCATACAAAGGTCATGTATCTAATCTTTTGGCCACCAAAGCTATATTGTCTTGTTAAGAGTGACTGGTTCACTCTCTCTGCCTGGAGGAGCCCACACCAAAGCTCGGTGTGTATTTCCATCCTTCTATCCCATTTCTCAGCAAGCTCTGTTCTTTCCCCCCATTTCCCAATAAATTATTTTTACTGCCTAACTAAAAAAAAAAAAAAAAAAAGAGTGATTGATGACAGATCCTAGTCAGGATCTATCTTTAAGTCTCTTTGTATCTTCTTTTTGTTTTTCAGAAGTGCTCATTCTTAGTTCTAGAACATTTAGAACAAAGCTTGAAAATCAGATGGACTGAACTTTGAGTGATGTACCATCTATCTGGAACCTTACTCATGTTAAAGCTATGGGTGCTAAACGTCATTGCACCCTGATATAATTCAGGTACCTGAATTGCAATCCTATGAAATGCATCAGATTATTCCAGTTGAACACATACTTTTACTAAGGTGCTCCAGTGATATCTTCACCACCCAAATAGGATTACCACTCTTCAAAACTCAAAGGAAAACATCAAAGAGATCAACCTAGCATCTCAGCTCTCAGTTTCCCAGATCTAAATCAGAGAGGGGCAAGAGGGCAGGCAGGGCACTAAATTGGTGCTCTCCTTGACTTGCTGCTAGGCATAGTGATTCCAGCTACTCTGTGAGTTAGCTCATTTGATTCTCACCATAATTCTTTGAGGCACGTGTTATCCTCCATTTTACAAATGAGGAAACTGGGCCATGCTGAGTTTCAACACCTTGCTCAGACCAGCCAATATCAAATCCAGGATTTATTGTCCAGTTCATTTTATTTCAAATCCAGTGCTCATAACCTTACACCAGAACAGGCCATTGAAACTCTATTAAATATATTTTCTATTTAAGCTGATAAATCATCATAATGGGGATGGGCAAGAATCCTTTTTACACTCAAAGTCATTTCATGGCTGGTGAGGGGATGTAGATTTGGAGCATGCCTCAGTTTTTTCATCACCAGTTGCTAAAGTGCCTTCCATGTGGCCAGATACATTTCCGTGAGTATGGGGCGAGTCAGTGACTGAGAGTTTATGGAGGGCATCCCGTGGGTGCTCGCTAATTGAGTTGAGATGGGCTAATCAGAAAATTTCCTCTCTAGATTTGTCCCTGTTTCTTCTTTCCCTGTCAGATGATTTAACTTAGTTGCAGGCTGTCTAGCATTGACTCATTATTAGAATGAAGAACTTTTATGAGCTACAGTGTTTGCCTAGCCAAAAACAAAACCCAAGCAAGATTCCGTCCTCCAAAACTACTGTCACAAGAGCCACATACATTACTCTTGTTATGAACATAGTGCCTTGTACCTGAAAGACTACAATCTCCTCTTCTCTAGTTCCTCCCTTTAACATCAGTTTTCTACCTTATGGCCACAAACATCTCCTGAAAAAGATATTTTGATCCTCTCACATTGCCATGAAAATATTTTAAATATTCATTCAGTTGTGTTCCTGATTAAA
>PVKH010018333.1:0-15159 GCA_004027955.1 Chaetophractus vellerosus | reverse complement strand
CTTTCTGACTTCTCTTTGGTAGTCACAGCTGGAAACACGGCCTAGAGTCTCTCATGGGAACAATTAGCCACTGCCCCCACTCTCCGGGTATATTGTTCTCTCTGGTTCTCCCAGTGCCCACAGGTCTACATTACTCCTTCATGTCAGCTGCCTGACTCGTGAAATAGGAAAGCCCTGAAATTCCTTCCATGTTATCCTAGAATCTAGGAAATATTTCAGTTGGTATTGGGTCACTGATAAGCAATGAATGGAGGTCTACAAAAAGTAAAACCCTGCTGTCACTCTACATGGCTTATTTATTTATTACTATCACAGGGACACTTGGTGCTCTGGCTCTCAGTTTCCTCATCAGTAATGAGGGAGGGGGATGGGTTGCTAAATGAGAGGCTACTGAGGCCCAGAGGGCCTTTGCAGTCCATTGGCCTCACTTTGAATTTAAGGCTCCGGGGTTCCAAAGCTACCTCCATTGCTGCTTCTCAGATATGCCCAGATATGAACATTGAATGACTTAAAAATATGGACTATTTTCTCACTGACCTTCTTCTCGTTAATGAAGCAGATAATATAAGTTGTAAGACTACTCGTACATTTTTCCCGTGGGACTCAATAAAGCTATTTTTATTTTGAATGGAAAATAAGTATAGCCCATAAAACTTGTTTATTTATTTATTTATTTATTTATTTATTTTTGAGCAATCCCTTCCATTTCTCAAATTCTGTGATTCTGTGTTTTGTTATGCCTTTTCCCACCCTGCACATAATACTCCAAACCTGGGGATAGTCTACAAAGAATAAAACTAAAATTGCCTAAATATATCCCAAATGCATTCCAATGCTATCACATTTTGGTCTCACAACAATCCTGTGAAGTAGACATTATCATCCTATTTTTACTGTGAGGGATGAATAAGAGCTGGAACTAGAAACCATACCCATGGCACACTTCAGTTCTGTCTAATTCAAAATCCCAAGTTTTTCCCATCATAATTCACTGCCTCTTGGAAAAGTCTGTTTGACAAACTGTATAGACAATGATATGATTTTAGGTGAAACTAAGCTTTACTGAGTTGAATATCCCTCCATTACTGACTAATTTTAAAATAGATACATTTTTTTCTAATTGAGGATCTTATTTTAGGCATACAGATTTGTAAATCTATCAGATTTATCGTTAATTATTTTCCATTGTTGATTTTTTGCTTAAGAAAATGTTTACCAATGTTTTTGCTTCTATTGTAGTTTTTTGTATGGTTTTATTTTATCTCAAGGAACACAGATTTTTCTTTTTTTGATAGCGATAAAAAGTTTTAAAAGTAGGTCAATATAAACAAGTAAATAATAATTAGTAGAGCAAACAGTACAGGTGGCAAAAGTGAGGAAGAAAGCATTGAGGTTTGAGAAACAATGATCTGAAGGAGGAAGCATTTGGTCAGGATTCTTGGGCGAGGCTTACCCCATAGGTTAATTAAAAACCCAACCCAGAGAGCAGCCATCTATTGACTGAACATGGGAAAGTGCTAGAAGTAATATGTTTCCACAAGGAAAGAAAATGTTAATCAAAGAAGAGGTCTCTCCCCTTTTTGTCTTCTCACTCTTTCCTCTTTAATATCTCTTCTTGTCCCCTAACTCCACCTTATTCAGCACCTATTATTTTCCTTTTAGGGAACTCATACATTTTTAAAATTCAGCTTAATTAGATACTGGCCTACATCTGGCACCTCTCTTTAGCACTAAAGTCTCCCAACTCATGTAATAATTTTCTTCTCTCCTCAGTATAGCAAATGGAAAGTAAGTGCTTGGAAAAAATAAATAGATAAAACCTCCTTCTCTAAGAAAGAACTTCAAAGCACAAAGTAGAAAATACAAAGTGTTTAGAAAGACAACATCAGCTCCATTTTATTTTAAATATTCCATTGTTTATAATAAATTCTCAATAGCTTGAAAATCTAATTTTTTCCACTATCAATTTTATCCTTGGCCACTTGGCAAATGCTGATTTTTTCCTGCTATTTGTTACCCCAGTGCAGAAGTTGGAGATTTTGATAGGTAATCCATTACAATAAAAATATCAGCTCTGTACTGGTACTAGCACCAAGCCGTATCAAGACCAAATTAGGGGGCCGGCTGTAGCTCAATTGGTAGGGCTCCAGTTTACCACATGGGAGGCCCCGGGTTCGGTTCCTGGGGCCTCCTTGAATGGGCAGACTGCCTTGAGAAGGCAAGCCGCCATGGCAGGGCAAAGCCGCCGCGGGCAGGGAAAAAAGCCGCCGTGGGCAGGGCAAGCCGTCCGCGAGCAGGCAAGGCCGCGCGGTGAGCTGACTTGGCGGGGCCCCTGTGGGGAGACAAGCAGATACAGAAGAACACAAAAATGAACACAGCAAGAACAAGCAGAAGGGGGGGTATGTAATAAAAAAAAAAAAGACCAAATTATTTGGGAGTAGACTTTCAACCTTATTGTAGAAGAAAGGCTCAGAACACTCAGGAAATACAGCCGTAGAAAGAGGAGTAGATGGTCTGAAATGAAACACTTTTGTAATTTAGAAAACACAGTTACACCTAATTTTTATGTTAACCACATGGTTATTTCAGGGTTGAAAATATATGGCAAAGGTGTCATAACTCCCCCCATCCATACCCATGACAGACATCACTAATCAATCATAGAACCCTTTCCTGCTAAGCATACATAGCAGATACAACTGTTAGAATGGGGTCAGGGAAGGAGGGTGGAAAGAATCTCCCCTGTTTCTGGTGTTTCCTTTCCATGTTGAGGGAGTGCCATTAGCAGAATACTTTTGGTTTCTATTTCCTCGCTTATTTTAATTCCCCAGGAGAGGAAAAGAGATGTAATCTGTTTGGTGAGCTTTCTTAGAACTACTGGCCATGGGTTCTACCAGGCCCCTTCCTCTTGGAGAGTACATACTCATGGAGAGCTTGTGCTCCTGATTCTTCTCTACCAGCTAATGAATTTATCTGTAGAAGCCTTGACCTATAGGGGAGATCTAGAGTGACTGAGTGCTGCCTGAGACTGGGTTTGTTTCTTTAATGCCAGAGTTAAGAATGGGGAAGCCCACTGTCTAGCAGCTATAACTCACATTCTTCAAGACCAACTTTAACCATAACAAGCACAAAGCACAAGGGCTCTCTCTGTCTTATACTTTTGCCTAGTTCTAATTGATTTAGACCTTGGGGGGGTGGGGAAAGCAGGGTGATATTTACTGGGTCCCTCAAAATCCCCCAAAGTAACAATTGATTAGGGTTTTCACAGAAAATTAATGTATAATCTAATACACTCCAGAAGCCATAATGGGCTGCAGTTTACAGTTAGAGAGACGTGAAGTCCATGTTGTTTTGGGAGACCTGTTGACCAACTAGATGAGGCTCTATGCAGTAGCAGCTCTTTCATCACCAAGCTTCAGAGATTTTACAGGCCAGATCACCAGTGTTGTCATTGTTACAGACATGTTCTGTCCCAATCAACTGACCCAACTGATAAAATTCATAAGCAACTTTAGTATGCTTCTAGTGCAAGTATAAATTGGTACAGCCTTATTATGGGCCAAATGGGCAACACATAGCCAAGTTGTAAATTTACTTACATTTTGATGTGACAATTTCCACTTTTGTATATCTATCCTACAGAAAATATTTGCACATACATGCAAAAATATATGCCCACGTTTACTGCAACACCTATAATGATAAAAAATTAGAAGCTACCTAAATGTCCAGCAATATAGAAATGGTTAAGTAAGTTACAAGATATTATGCATATGCAATAGTTGTTTTGTTTCAATTTTTTGTTTGTTTTTTAATTTATTTAGAATATATAGACCATGTATCAGTGTGTGGCATGGGGACATATGGGGGAAGACTTCTACTTCTTACTCTATACTTACATTTGAAACATTGAGTATGTCTTAATTTTATAATTAATACCCAATAAGGAAAAGGCTGATCATTGATATAACAGTTTTTCTTCATGGTATTTTTTTCTGGGTAAAAAGGGCTGCTGCCCATCATTTAGACCCATCCATTATCGTATTACCTGAAAGTTGATTTGGTGGTCAGAAGGCAAATGGATACACAGAGCAAAGGGAGCAGTTGTCATGAAAGAGATTTCGCTCAGACCCAAGTGTATATGATTAACTCTTTCCCTCATAATAGAGTTCAGCTTTCTAAGGACCAATGTCTACATGACTGCCAAAAGCAGAGTAACCTTCTCCTATACAGTGTTGGATAAACATCATTCAAGTGTTCCTCTTTTGGTTCCCATTTCAGAAACTCCAAGCAGATCATGAACACATTCTTTCTTCACTTAGAGCTTAATACAATGGGTAGAGTTTCAAGCTTTGGCCAAGTGACTACTGCGCTTGAGAGGTATTAAAGATTAAAGCTGCCTCCCTATCTCCCTCTTGGAGAGGCATGTTAACATTCTAAAGGCTGAGAGTGAAAATCCTATTTAACTTGTTTAACTCAAACATGTCTGGTCCATTCTTTTTCCTCAAAAACCTGTTTCACAGATCAAACTTTAGGCAGCACTTTGGGAAAAGTTGCCCATATTCCATTTTTTAGCAATATTAATATTCTCCCTTGATTGGATATGAGTCACCCTCATCTCCTTATAACCTCCCCAGCCACTCAGGGTTTTCTCTAGTGGGTGTCATTTCCACAGACGGTTGATCTCATTGATCATATGTGAATTGTAGATATTGACTTCCCATACCTATAACAGCGATCACCTCTGAGACATAGGATCTAGTTTGTGCTTTACAATAACACATAATAATGCCTTGGGTTAGCCTAGTGCCGTCAACATTTTAAAGGCTTTTTCACATCTATTATTTTATTTTGTTCCCACAATAGTTCTACTAGGTATAAGTGACAAATGAGAGAACTGAGGTTCCAAGAAGTAACTGAGATTATATTTCAGTGATGACCAAGCAGGCCTGCAACAAGTACCTCCTACCTTTCAGCCTTGAACTAGGAGCCAATTAATGCCTGCACCGAATAGGTTCTCAGTACACTGGACTTTTCAAGCCACTTGAAGCCATGTGTACTGAAGGCTTAGTCTGTTGGATAACATCTGCTTGAAACCATTAGGCTTTTCTCTATTGAAATAATTAGATTTGCTCCACACTGACCATTGCTGTTGTTTTGTCACTGTCATTGTTATTCAGTATCAAGGGAAAGGTAATAAAACTGTAAAACGTATTCAAAAGTCACTGCCAAAGAAAGCAGTACATGCTGCTTATGGAGTTCCAAGGTTATTGAGGTCATTCTCAGCTGGGACCACCTGGGAATTCTTTAGAGAAGTTCAGTTCCAACAAATGATGAGGGAGAGAAGGTTGAGTAGAAGCATTCAAGGAACAGAAATGTCATAAAGGAAAACATGGAAGCCATGAAGGTTCTTCTGTCCTTTCAATCTGCTGGGTCCCACTATCTGAGATACAATATTGAGGATCACCAAACGCAACAGTGAAAGCAACTCCTCTGTGTCTGAAGGTGCCTGAGGTTCAGCAGGGACCCAAGTATTAGGGCACTGGGCACATTTCCTTTGCAGCCTGGTCGCTGATTCATTACCTTGGGATTAAGTTTCTTATAAGTAGCCTAATTTTTGACTGATGCTTTCTCATTCTAATGCTAAGTGTTAGGCAAACACAGTTTAAGTGAGTCTTTAGTCACCCCTCCTCCTGCAACTATACTACCAAGGGGCCCTACTCTTTAGAAAGTTCTAGAGTTACCACAGCATTTAGGACCTCCATGACTGTGTTCTCCCAACCAGTAAATGATAAGAAACAACAAGATACCAAAGGTGGAGACCCTCAAGGGTAAAGAGCAGAGCAATGGTTACAGTGAGAGGTACTGGGAAGGGGGGCCAGGGAGCCAAGCCAAGAAAAGTCCCCAAATTACCAAAATTGAATTGAATTGACTTCCTCTCAAGTCCCTGCTAAGATCAGATGTTCTTTGCCTCCCACCCAGTTAAAAAAAAAAAATCTCCCTGCAAAGCACTTTCTATCTGGCAGAGAATTTAACTGCCTTGTCAAAAGTCACACAATATAGTGACTTAATCATCCCAGATTCCCTCAAGGCTCAGTCTCTAATAATGGATGGTTTTACTTTTAACCAGATAAACTGATCCTTTGTGTTGGGTTAGCTTGCAAATATTCTTTCCCCCAGGAAATGGTGTCTTAACACCCAAAGGTCAACTTTATTCCTTTATTTTTGAATCCTACAAATTACTAACATCCCCTTAGAAGCTGCCTCCTCAGTGAACTTGGGCAGTTATTTAATCTCTCTGTGCTTCAGCTTCTTCAGTTGTTAATAGGGACTTCTGAGAGTACTGATATTATAAGAGTTGCAATTCAATTAAAGTATTTAAAATTCAATTAAAAAGTATCCTAGCACATAATGAGTGCTCAATAAATGTTAGCTATTATTTTACCTTAAGCCTACTCAGGTTAGAATTACTGCTTGTGTTGCACATCTGCAAAAAGTTTCCCAGTGACTAAGGCAAGGAAAGTTTCAGTGCTTTTTTTTTTTAATATCATAAGTAGAAAATTTTGAAACTACCAAAATTACGACGAAGCATAATTGCCTGAATTATACTATCAGCATAAACTTATGGGTGTTCTTTTCAAATATGTCGTTGTTAAAGTTAACATTGTTTAGAACATCTTTTCTTATCAATAAGCGTGTTTCTATTACATTCTTCATATCTGCATTTTTTCCTTATTCAAATTGTGCCGTGGTTTTTAAAATCAATCCCGTATTTGTTGACTGCTCATGTCACTTCCAACTTTTTGCTGTTTTTGCCAGAACAGCGTTCTGGCAAAGTTTGTGTATTTTGTGAACTTGTCCAAATTTTTCCTTAGGATAAATTTATAAAGTAACATTTCTGGGCCTGAGGGTATGTTTGTATCTAAGAGACTGATTTATTTTACATTCCCAAATTGTCTTTCAGAAGAAAATTGTACAAATTGACACTCCAACCAGTGGTACACAGTCACATTTCCTCACTTCCAACCCAGCATTGGGGACTATTAAAATCCTTTGCCAATTTGATGGGTTATAAATATTAACTCATTTTTTAAAAATAAATTCTTATCAAAGTTAATGATGAAAATGTTTTAATACCATCATCAAACATTTGATTTTTTTTCTTTTATGACATTCATAACAATGTCATTGAAGACATAGTAAAACGTGTTGTTAAGAGCATGGACCCTGGAGACCGATTACCTGGGTTTGATTACCAACTCTTTCTAGCTGTGTGATCCTAAGCAAGTTACTTATCCTCTCTGTGCCTCAGTGCCTTCAACAAATTAGTGATAATATTGTGCATGGCGCATAAAGCTAGGTACATGAAAGCACTGAGAACAGTGAGCTACCTGTTACTTATTGCCCATTTTTCTGTTGGTGTGGTACACTTGCTTAGATGGATATGGTGAGGAAGGCACGGTGATGGGCATCCAGAAAAAGGGATGGCATAAATAAAGGCACAAAGGGTCATGAAGTGCCATGCTGGCTCCTATGTTTGAAACTTCCCAATATTTTCATGTGTTTTGAGGAATGAAGATTGAAAATGGTTCTATATGTTGTTTGTTTTCCATCCACGAAACCCAGTTTAAACCATATGGAAAAAGCCTTGGCAGATCTTGACATGTTTTCTCGGTCTATGTATGACATTGCCCCCTAGAGTCTATCAGTGACCAGGTTGTTCTGTCTTTCACCTACAATGACCCATGTTGAGTCATAAAATTTGCCCCCAAATTCTATGGGCCCAGACCTCCAAATCCTCAAAATGAAAATTGTACAAGAATACTTCTCCTCTCCCTGCTACTCCATGTACAGGGAATTATTAGATCTCACTTTTGTGCTCTAATGGTATCTTCAGGTTTGGAAGACACTATTCAAAAAAAAAACCACACAGCCCCCAGCAGTTTCAGAGTCACAACTGCAGATTCAAAAGGAATATCAGAGCTCATCTAGTTCAACCTCCTCATTTACAGAGAAGGTTCTAGATCATTACGGTCAAAAAGATCCAAGAATGGGGAAACAAAGAGCTCAGGAGGGTGCTTTCTAACTTTTGGAATTTGGGAGTCTTCTGTGTTATTTGTTTAAAATAAATTTAAAACCCAACCCCAGTGTTGGGATTAAATATGGAAGAGGCACAATTACGGCTAACCCCATCCCATCCATATATCCTGTCTACAAATGGCTTGAGGTGCTTTATGAAGCTGGAATTACATGACATATATTTGAAAGCCATTTGTCTACTGAAAATCAGCCTCCTTTTCCTTCCCCATGCCAATTTTCTATACATTTCCTGTCACAGCTTTGCCTTATGTTAGTCTCCTAACACAACTTACCATCCCTGGGTCTCAATTTCCTCATATGTAAAAGAAAGATGGGTTCTAAAAGATGCCTTCAAGAGCAAACATTTCATGGGTTTCATTTGTGGACTTATGTATTGACTCCAAGAAAATACTTTCCTGAGGCAAAGTACTAATGACTATTAAAAAAAAAAAAAAAACACCCATCACCTCCATAATTACCACTACTGAAAAATAGCTCAAGGACTTAGCACAAATTCTCCACCAGGCACAGGTTACAACCAGGGGTTCTCATTTCTATACCTTGACAAGCCAGGCACACTCAAAACAGATACTGCTTCAAAAAAATAAATACAGGTACTAACTTAGGTGAGGGGGGATTAAAAAATCAGGTTGCCCAAAGTTACAAACAAAGCTTTTCAATAATTCCACGTAAAAATTCCAAAGTTGCCTTTAGTATCGTTTTCTCTGTGATGTCTTCTCAGCCTACTGTGGTCCACTGATCTCTCTCCCATCGTGCCACCGTCCCTAGTAGGCGGACTGGTGATTCTCAACTCTCCTTGCACATTGGAATTGCCTGGGAAAGGGGGTATTAAAAATACCTAGGACCTGGGTGCCACTCCAGAGATTTGTCCAATTGACCTGGGAGGGAGCCCCAGCCTAGTATCTTAAAAAGTCGCAGGTGAGGCTAATGTACAAAGTTGAACACCACTAATCTAGAGGAGTTGTCTACAAAGGGGCTGCATGATTCATCAGAGCACCGGAAAAAAGAAATTCACAATGTCTTTTTACACATGTTTTTACCTCGTTTTAAATTACTTTATAGTTTATATCTTTGAGCATATTAGTATATATTAATACATTTGTAACAGATGAGTGCAATAGTAAATACATAATTTATAAATAAACACACATTTATCTGGCGAGCATGCAAAAACAAGCATTTTCTGATAGTTCTGGTATTCCTTAAATGTTTGAATCTAAATAATTCATTGGGTAAGTAGCCATTTCTACTAAGTAGGCATTTCTTTAATTGTGGTCACTGTGGTGTGCTGTTAGCTAACTACTATGCTGTTATTTGCCTTTCATCTGTGCAATATGTCTTGTCTCCCAAAGTAGGCTGTAAATGCCTTGAAGGCAAAGATTCTGTTTCCTGCTTTTTACTCTCCTCCCTGTTTCTTGGCATGGTGTTAGATACACCAGGGTCTGCCACTTGCTGGCTGTTCGGCTTTGGGCAAGCCTTATTTTCCTCACTCAAAAAAAAATCGATAATGATAATATTGACTTCATAGCTTCAATATGAGGATTCAATTTGAAACAATTCATGCAAAGCATAGTGTCTAACATATATTATGAATTCAATAAATGGTAGTTGTTTATTACTAGTTTGTTAATTGAATTCTTACATTTCATATATATCACCATGCTAAGAAATTAGGAAAATGAGGAAATGAGAAATAAGAAATGAGGAAAAAACGTGTGTAGGACATCACTCCCATCTTCAAGAAACTCATAGTCTAGTAAAACTAGACATTCAAACACACAGCTATCATATCACATAATAAATACTCTGATTGGTATTCGTATAAAGTGCTATGAGAATACAGCTAAAGGAGAAATGAATTCTTCCTAGAGAAGCAGGAATGGGAGTTTTCCTGTACATAAGGAAGAGGCATATGTGTGGGACACCAGCATTAAGAAAATGCATAAAGCACTGGTTCTCAAAGTGTGGCCTGGAGATCCCTTGGGATCTGTTACATTTTCTGGCATTCCATGAGGTCAAAACTGCTTGCACAATAATACTAAGATGTTATTTGCCTCTTTCACTCTTATTCTCTCACAAATGTACAGTGGAGTTTTCCAGAGGCTTCATGACATGTGATACGCAACAGACTGAATGCAGAGCAAGATATGGGAATCCAGCTGTCTTCCATTAAGCTAGACATTAAAGAGATCTGTACAAATGTGAAGCAATGCCTTTTTTCTCACTGTTTCTTTGTTTTAGAAAATGTAGTCATTTTTCATAATAAATATTATTATGTTAACATGTAATGGGGTTATTATTGTAGTTTAAAAATGAGTTAATGAATACATATTTTAAAATATCTCAATTCTACTTTCTAATATGGTAAATATTTATGTATGTAAGCACTATAAACAAGAACTCTTTAGAGTTCTCAATAATTTTTAAAAGTGAAAGGGATCCACAGACCACTAGCAAATAGGCATGAAATTGTATGGTGTGTTCAAGGAATAAATAAAAACATGCAGTTAGCTTGCCTCCTGTTCTCCTTGTAGAGTATAAATTATAAATATATACTTCACACATTCATACACAATGAATATTATCATATACCCTCAACTATAAATATCAGAATATCAGATAAATCACACCTGGATGCTAAAAGAGTTAATCTGAATTTATTGGTAATATTAGGAAAGGAGGAGGGAGCAGATTTAGTTAATCCAGTGAAAGTCATGGCATATAAATTTGCAAGCTTAAATACTCCCTGGGCTGAGGTCATGTGTTTAATTTTAGCAAGTAGGATGAATATGTTTGGGTAGGTATTTATACGAAACAATGGACTGAGCTGGAGATGGGTTTGACAGTGGAAACAGTGATACAACATTTATTATTTTCAATGCAAAAAAATGAACTATTAATGTGATGTTCTAGTTGAGATTTAAACTCTCAAAAAATCTGGAAATTCAAAGTCATGGTACCCATAGCAACCATAACTCTGCCCCCTTGCATGCCCAGTGTGGAGTATTTTGTATTGCAGTACATGCTGTGAAATCTATGCCTAAATGTGCTATATAGCAGAGTTACAGTTGCTGTGGGAACTGTAACTTTGAATTGCCTGCCTTTTGTGTCATTAAACTTTCAGCTGAAGTATTGCATTAAAGGAGTTTTTTTTTTTTTAACTCCACTGCGTTCCCTCATTTTGAAAAAATGATTGAGCGTTTTTTTTTTAAAAAAAGGGATGTAAATGATGTTAGATTCAAATGGCAGGATAATGCATTCCAGTTTCCCAGATATATGCATTGATATAGCATTAGTGAATTACCACATTTACATATTTCAACCTGCAATAACAAGTCATAAAATAATCCTCTATTTATATAGCACCTTTAATCCTGAAGGGTCCCATCACACGTACAGACACAGTAACTGAGCCACATTGGACAGGAAAACTCAATAAATATTTAACAGTGCTCAAAAAAATTATACAGTGCTGTAGGACAAGCAGGAAGGAAGAATATAAAAAGCACTGTCATCCAGTGGTTGGAACAGAAACCAAGGAGTGGGAAATCTTATGGTCCATTCTTACCTTTATGATGGCATTGGCTTTATCCTTGACCTTGGTGTCAATGATTTGAATCCTTTACAAGTCTGGGTGTTCCATTTTCTGTTTGCTGAGGAAGGTCTTCTAGGACCAATGGCAAGAAAAGACTTAAAAAGGTCATTTGGTTGAGTCTACTACTCCCATCCCAGGAAAATACTTACATATTTTTGAACAGGAGTCAGTAAACTTCAACCACAAATAGTAAATATTTTAGGTTTTGGAGGCCACACAGTCTCTGCCCCTGCTCAACTCTGCCGTTGTAGCACGAAAGCACCCGTAGACAGTACATAAACGAATGAGCGTGCTGTATTCCAATAAAATGTATTTGTGGACATTGAAATTTGAATTTCATATAATTTTCTTGTTTCACAAAATATTAGTCTTCTTGTAATTTAGCTCTATAAAAACATGCGGTGGGCCAAAAATTGCCAATCCCTGCTCTAGAAGTTTGGGGCATGTCACAATCAAGGCTACCTGTAGATAGTGATGTCCTTCTAAATATTTAACAATTAGCTTCCCACCCCCAAAAAAGTAAGTTTTTGTGTGTATTATACACACACACACACACACGTATGTGTGTATTTACAGGTTTATTATACATTTACTGATACACAGGAAGTGTAGTACAAATATATAAATAATAAAATAATGTACAATAATCTTTGTTGTAAATTCCATACAGCCAATTTATTCTCATAGAATGCTTTTCATTTGCTGAACTCTTGTATCTGTAGCTAATCAATGGTTGCATTTAACAAATGAATGTAATTCCAACTTGAATGTTGGTTGATATTTTCATTTATGTTAAGGAGTAAAACAAAAAGGAAATAACAAAGATGTGTCCTGGAGCTTCACTCTTTTTTATGTGAGTGATTGCTTTGCTGAATTAGATAATAGCTGTATTAGTTTCCCAGATGCTAAAACAAATTCCATACACTGGGTTGGCTTAACAGCAGGAATTTATTGACTCATGGTTTCAGAGGCTAGAAGGCTTGCTTCCTCTGGAGGTCGGTATCTTCTGGCTGGCTGACAATCCTGGTCCCTAGCTTTTCCATCTCGTGGCAATGCACATGGCAGTGTCTTTTTCTTTGGTCTTCCTGGCTCCATTGACTTCCAGCTTCTGGCCTCTTCCCGTGCCTTCTTCACTGTTCAATTTCCTTTGTTCCAGCCATATTGGATTAAGGCCCACACTCATTCAATTTGGGCACACCTTAACTAAAAGCATCCTATTTATAAATGGGTTCACAGCCACAGTACTAGGGGCTGAGATCTGAACATGCCTTTTGTGGGGGGCATGATTCAATGCCCAACAAGAACTTTCAAATACAGCCTTATATTTTTTGTTCTATTCACAATGTAATGGCTACAGACATGACATACTTTTAAATTAATCTGCATTATTACCATATTCTCCATCACTTTCTTAACTCTGGACTAACAACAAAATAGTAAACCAAGCCCAAATTTGTAACATTTGCTGAGTTCCATGGTCTAAATTCTCCCTCTACAGCCAATTTCAAGCTACCTACATGGTATCAATGAATGTGGATTGGGAAGAGATAGGCATAGCCACCATACAATACAATAGACATAACTCCATGAGTATAAATGATAGTAAAACATAATAAAAGTAGAAAGTGATGACTTCTGAGTATGTATTACCTTTTAAAAATATATTTTATTGTGCATTTATATAACAAGGTTTAATAATGGATGTGTTGAGTAGCCAGCTTGCAAAATTCCTGAAAATTTATCTTATCAGCTCTAGTAAGTCCATAGGAGCTGGCTTCAGCACACCCTGAGAATGGCATTCTGTAGCCCTGAGTGAGATTCATCTGATCCCCTACCCTTCGTGTGGAAAGCCTGCCCAATTTCCTTTTGTCCAGAGCCTATTGAAGATGAGAACAAAACCAATCTCACTATTCTTACATATGGTACTATTTTTCTTTTGAAGTACTCAGATCTCTTTACACCCTTAGTGAATTCCTACATTTACATATTTCAACCTGCAATCACGTGTCAGAAGATAATCAGTCTGAGATATGGCAAAATGTAGGTGATGGCAGTCAAAGAACTTGCTGGTGCGTCTTTGGATTTGGTTGACAACCCAGCACAGGAGGCTGGCCACTGTGCAGATGACCAGACTGGTAATTCTGCCATACTTATCTGAGAAATTCCTACAAAGCCAGAATTTGGGTCTGGGCCCTGCAGATAATTTTAGCTATGGACACAGAGACAGAAAACCAGTAAAGAACGGTCCTCTTTACTTGCAGACTAGTGATTTACCTGCTGTACCCCCTCTGTTCTAAGTAATGAGTTACTTAATGTTTGTCAAGTAATTTTAAGTTATAAATCATCAAATACAAGGCATCGTTAATGTCCATTTGAAACTGCACAGAGAAGTTTTTAGAAGGCAATATATGATTCCCCCAACAGAGCCAAGACTATGCCTGTACATTTTCTTGTCTTCTTCTTTTTTTAAATCAGGTATAGCAAGATGTTTTAATAACCTCAGAGGGCTGGGACCTCTGTTTTCAGTATGGCCTAAGATAGCTGTCCCCCACAATCCCTTTAATACTGTGCTGGGGGTCAGTTTGATCAAATATTTTATTAATATGAACAAGAAGCCTGTTAGTCATCACTATCCTTTCCTCCAGCACCCTTCCTTCTGAGATGGAATGGTGGGGCATTAGGATAGAGAGATAAGGTCACAATTTAGTTAAAAGTCATATATACAACTGTGGTGTGTGCAATTTAAAAGAAGAGGATAAAAAGAAACAGAGTTATTTCTAAATTAAATAACCCATGAATGTCAAGGGCACTTGAAGGCAATGCATAGTTAAAATTAACGGGTGTTTGGGTGTATCTGTAATTGGGATGAAAGAGTAAGACTCAGCTTTAATTTACAAACAAATTAGAAAAAAAAAATAGGTGCAGCATTGCTATTGTAACTTGAAATGGCTTGGGAAAATTTAATCCAGCTTCCCTGAGAAAACTTGATTAATATCAGTCGACGGAGAAAATTCAAGATAAGGTAGGAAGTCTACATTTGTATTGAGGGCAGAGGAATTTGGGGCCTCCAGCGCCCGCAAAGGACATCACATGACCCCTTCCCGGGGGATCCCTTTCTCGGACTGTGCCTATCTTGGCTCTGGCCCCAAGTCCATGGGAAATCTGTCCCCACTCAGGTCCCTCTGAAGCTACCAGACTTTACTACCCTGGCCTGCGCTGGTGCCCCACCCCCAACTCAGCCCCGGAGACAGGAGACAAGAAGTAACCCCAAATTTAAGATGTTGCTCAACCTTTGACCACTAGAGGTCTCCTGAAAAGGAATGACCCGTATAACCCGGTTTATCCTCCTTCAAACCAATAGACTTGTTGCTCTAAGATTTGGGCTCTGCTGGAGGTCGCCTTATTAATAACGCTAGACCCCCGCCCCATGATGGCGCCAGCGTTGGGAAGAAGGGAGGGGACCA
>PVKH010018332.1:0-15160 GCA_004027955.1 Chaetophractus vellerosus | reverse complement strand
CAACTCTGTGTCCGTTTCGTGCCTTCTCTTCTCATCCTTCTCTTGTCTTCACTGGGATTCGATCCTCAGAACCTCTGATGTGGGAGAGAGGCATCCTACTACCACCTGTGCCACCTTAGTTCCTGTTTTTTCAGTGTATCTCATCTTGGCTCTCATTTGTGGCACTTGTGTCACTCTCGTGTTATGTTATGTCATCATCTTGCTGCATGGCTCGCGGGGCCTGGCGGCCCATGCGTCTTCTATGTTTTTCTTTTTTTCTTTTTACCAGGAGGTCCTGGGGGTTGAATCCAGGTCCCTCCATGTGGGAGACGGTCGTGCAACCACCCAAGCCCCATCCGTCCCCCTGCTATATCTCTTAAGGTTGACCAAAGATACCTAGAGTTACAGTCTTTTCCCATACAGGATGATCATATAATAAATTGGGCTTTGTTTATTATCAGTATTCTAAAAACCCGACTTAGGGAGAAAAACTATGTCTGGGGACACGTGCATGGTTTCTAATATAGCAAATGTTTAGCCTACCCTGATTATCACAAAATCAGGACAGCGAGAATATTCGCAAGAGAACCATTTCTGAGTATGTTTCCAAACAGCTTTTATTCATGTTGATCGTCATTAGTTTTATTTATATATATAAATAAATATATATGTATAAATATATATATATATGTATAAATAAATATATATATATGTCACAGTTTCAAGGCCAGAATTGTGCAAAGGAGAAAGAGTAAATACTGTATTGTAGAAGGTAATTTAGTGGTATGCAGCAGGGACTCAAAATAACAATGGCTTCAATAACACAGATGTTTATTTCTCTTTCTCATGTAAGGGAAGCATGAGAAACTGCTCTCATCATCCACCCACATGGCCATGCCTGGCTGCAAGGGAGGATGGGAAAATGCAGTCTCTATTCAGGATAGCTATGCGCCCAGCTAAAATGTGAGAGCATTGGGGAATGGTTATTGGAAGACAACTCTTAGTCTATCACAATTACACCATTTGAAAACAGACTTTCTTAGAAAACAATAATACAGGAACTAGTAGAGGCACTAGTAGTTTTCTTAGAACTAAACTTCTTTCAGTATATGTACATAAATATATTATTTGTTTAGTTTTTTATTTTTTTAAAATTTTATTTATTTATTTTTTTAAAGATTTATTTATTTTATTACATATCTCCCCTTCCCCCCCGCTGCGGCGACGCGCCGAGACTGGTCACTGCGCAGGCGCGGCTTTCCCCGCTTGTGGGCGGATTCTGCTTCCATTCACAGCCGGCTTTCAGTTCACGGGTGGCTGGCTGCGCTCCATTCGCGGGCAACCTGCCCTGCCCATGGCGGCTTTTGCCCTGTCCGTGGCAGCTTTTTGCCCTGCCTAAGGCGGCTCTGGCCCGCCCATGGCGGCTTGCCATTCTCAAGGCGGTCTGCCCGCTAGGAGAGGTCCCCGGGAACCGAACCTGGGGCCTCCCATGTGGTATGCCGGTGCCCTATCCACTGGGCTATCGAGCCGGCCCCTGTTTAGTTTTTTACTGCAGAGAACCTTACAGCATTTACATATAGTAAGTAAATCTAAATAGCACTTTATCAAAAAAACCATTAAGTACAATTCTACTATTAGAGTTGTTAAGAGAAATTAGGTGACTTTTTTCCTTGAGAGACTGGATATACCAATGGACCATGTGTTATTGGAGATTGTGGTTGGTGTCTAGGTTCTTGGCTTCATTGCGAGAAAGAATTCAAAGATGAGCCACAAATTAATTAAGCAAGTAGAAAATTTTGGGGGGATACAGCAAGAGAAAAAAAGTATAGCCCCTCAGACATGGGGATGGGCATTCTCAAGGGAGAGAAATGTGAAGTTCTGCCCTGGGTCCCTGTTTTATGGAAGTACAGATCTCCAGGGTCCTTGCTGATTGGCATACTTGAGACAAAGCAGGGGAACACTATTAGGTGATTTGACCAGCTTAGAGGTGTGGGGGTTGCTGTCTGGTGGTGATTGGCTTCTGGCTGCTGTCCATGAGCTCTTCAGGGCATGTTGGCTGGTGTTGATTGGCCTCTGATCACTGTCCACTAGACATAAGGTAACCTGAAAGTTGGAGGGGGGAGCACCTCCTGCCACTTCCCTCTTACTCACCATGTAATGACGTTGCTGGCTACCTTCTGAGAATGCAGTCTTTGGGTTTGTATACTGTAAGTTGCAGGGTATGTGCTTGTAAGCTGCCCCTTCCTAACTTGCCTGTGTGAGTCAGTAGGCTGATATAAGTCAGCAGTCCATTGCCTCAGCCTGTGTAAGTCAGCAGGCAAATGCCTCAGTTTCCCTCATTAGGCTTATTAGGTTTTCTGTCCCCTTCCTCCTTAGATCCCTATTCTATCCTTCCCCACACATATGAAAACATAACTGACCCACCACCTCTGTAACAACAGTCTAGGAAGCCAATCTGCTTAAAATATTCAGGACTTAGTTGATGACTGCTAATTTCCCTGTTCTTGACTCCCCTTCCCTGATTCCTATTCAGGACTGACCAGAGAAAGGCAAATATGCTTCCCAAACCAATTACATAAGATACATTGTGTATTAGTCAGCCAAAAGGGGTGCTAATGCAAAGTACCAGAAATCTGTTGGCTTTTATAAAGGGTATTTGGTATAGAAGCTTACAGTCACAAGGCCCTTAAGAGTCCTACTCAAGGTACATTAAGAGGTACTTTCTCACCCAAAGTCATTGGCCACATGTTGAAGCAAGATGGTGGGCAATGTCTGCAAGGGTTCAGCCTTCCTTCTTCCTCTTAAACTCCATGGTCCCAGCTTCTTCCAATCTCAGCTATAGGCTGGCATGAGGCTTATCTCTCTTCTCGGGGCTCGTTTCTTTCTAGGCTCAGCTGCTCTGTTCTCTTCACAAGGTCAGCTGTAGACTATTAGGCTGATCTCGCTTCCCTGGCAGCAGGATGCTCTGTGCATCTTCTCTGTGTATCACTTCTGTGTTCTTGATTGAGCATCCATTTATATAGCCCACCAAGAGGCAGGGACTCAACCCTGTATACCCTAATGACATGGTCAAATCCAAGCCCTAATCTTGATTTAATGAAGTAAAAGTGAAACCTCTGAATTTAAAGCAATGAAAGGGTTATCATGCCCAGAGGAACAGACCAGTTTACAAACATAATCAGTATCTCTTTTTGGAATTCATAAATAATATCAAATGGCCACACTCTGTTTCTAGTTAGGCCACCCCCAACTTCCCCATGCCAACAACCTCCAATCAGAGCACCCTACTATAAAGCTTTCCCACTCTTTTGCCTGCCTTTGAATCTGCCAAAAGCAAGAAAAGCTGACTGACTTCCTTGCTATAACAAGTTCTGAATATAGAGCCTCTGTTTATTCTCATTTGGGTGATCTTCATTTTCACACTCTGAATAAGCTACATTCTTAAGGAATTTGACCTAATTAATCTGCCATGTTACATCTTGGCTGGTTCCATGCTGTGTAAATTATTCTTCCTTCTTTGTTTCTTTCTGCAAAGTGGGGACAAACATTCTCCATTTCACAAGGGGTAAAGTGAGGACAAATAAGTAAAACATCTGGCCCTGTGCTTGTACACCATATACAACTAACAAATGTTAGTTTTCATCATCATCATTATCAAAGTCTATGTCTCTTTTCATCTAAATTCTTATTCTGAATACCTAGAATCTTTGAGGGTCAAAAAGCAGGTTCAATGATAAGTTTTATTTTTCTACCCTGAAGATTGTGTGCAGTGTGTGTTTATGTATGTGTCATGTATGTGTAAAATTAGTTAAAAATTAGTTAATTGAAAAGTAAAAGACAAATTTTTTAAAAGTACATTTCTCTCTCCATAACATTATATATGTGTGTGGTGACATGAAACTGTATCACTAGACCTCCTACTGTGGCAGCTCCAGTTGCTGCCCCTCTATTCACCTCCCATCCATCCATCCTCTTATCTCTCCCCTGCTTACTCCTCCATCCCTGTCTCTCCTTGGCTCCCATTCTCCCATCCCCACTCCCTGTATTTGTGCTAAGGCCATACTTTCTCTTGGCTGGGTAATAGTGCAGGCACATTCCTAAAGGAAGTGGGAGTGATCTAATGGGAAACTTTGGCTGGATATCTTCGCACCAGCCTGGATAAAACTTTCTTAGAGCTTGGCTGCAGGCTGAAACTCTTCCTTCTCAAGCCTCCACTTTCCCCTTTTCTTTATAAATGTTAGCCATGCATCTCTGACTGAAGCTATTCCCTGCCTACTCCTGCTTCCTCCCTTTATCCTTAACAAGCATTTTCCCCAAGAAATCTCTTGCATATTTTATCCTGTTTTTGTGTCGGTTCTCTGAGGACACAAACACAGTATGTGAATTTTATTAGCTTTGGTTTATAATACCTGAGTCCAAAAAGTCCTGAAGTGTATTAGAATCTTAGCAAGTTTGTTCCATATTTATGAGCTAGTTTCCTTGTCTTTGCCTACAATGTAAAGTTTTTCTTTTTTTCCTGTGTAATCTGTCTAGATAGCAAAGATTCTTAGAATTTTCTGTGCTTTCTGTGGACTTTATCCTTAATTATTTAAGAAAACATTTCTCATTTCAAAAGAGCTAAGTTTCTGGGCCGGCTCGATAGCCCAGTGGATAGGGCGCCGGCATACCACATGGGAGGCCCCGGGTTCGATTCCCGGGGTCCTCTCCTAGCGGGCAGACCGCCTTGAGAATGGCAAGCTGCCATGGGCGGGCCGGAGCCGCCGTGGGCAGGGCAAGAAGCTGCCACGGACAGGGCAAGAGCCGCCACGGGCAGGGCAGGTCAGGTCGCCCGCAGATGGAGCGCAGCCAGCCACCCGCAAACTGAATCAAGCGCCGGCCGTGAACGGATGCAGAGACTGCCCACAAGCGAGGAAAGCCGCGCCTGCGCAGTGACCACTCTCGGCGAGTCCCCGCAGCCGGGGGGAAGGGGAGATATGTAATAAAATAAATAAATCTTTAAAAAAAAAAAAAAAAAAGAGCTAAGTTTCTTTACACTCATGTTACCTTCTTTGTTTACTTTTTTTGTTTTACTGCCATTTCAAGTGAATAGACAAGTATCCTTTCTTGTTTTCAATCTCCTGATAACTTTAATTTTTTTGCCTTTCCTAAGTGCAAAATAAGATAAATAAAGCTTTCAGGATATCATTTATACCTAAAACCATCTTTGAAATTTCCCAGTGGGTCTCTGGAAAATTACACACAAAACCTTGTTTTTTCTCTTCATGAAAAGAGAGGTGCTAAAATAATTACATTTACTTGATATTCTGCTATTAAAGAGTTGCATGTGAAAAGCTGTCAAATTTGAAGAGATACACAGCCTTCTCTAGGTTAAATTTATATTGGTAAAATGTTATTAATATAAATATTTCAGGAATTGTATGTTCTATGGTAAGTTACTCGAGATTTGTTCATGCTGTCTACAATAAGCTTCTTTTATTGCAGATTCTGGTGATGCTTTGTCTAATATCAGACAACAATGTTAACATTGATCATTTCAATTACTATATAAAAATATTTTGGGTTGCAACCTTCTTTAATTTGAATCTATCATCTTCTAGGCCAATAGATTTCATTGGGGATGTACATTTGACTGATATATGAAGTTTTATTAAAATACAGTTGTTTAGAAACTATTACAGACTTACTAAATTACTTTATCTGATATTCTTGATCAATTCTTGGTATAGTCTTATTATATCCTTGGTATATTATGTCTCATATTATCATATGTTATATGTCTTGGACTTTTTACTCTGTAAAAATTATGCTCAGACGTTTTTATAATTCAGATGTACCCTTTATTGTTTTCCTTGAAATAAGCTTAATCATTATGCTTGAAGACATTTTGTCTAAAACTTTTGAATTGGCTTTTTTATCTTGATTTATATGCCACAAAATTTCCTTGTCAGTTTCATTATTCATAAGAATTCTCACTAGATACTTCACTTTGGAAATTATCAGTAATAACTACTGATCCTACAGAAATAAAAAGGAGTTTGAGAGGATACGTATGCCAACAAATTAGATAAGCTGGATGAAATGGACAATTCTTAGAAACACACAAACTATCTATACTGAGTTAAGAAGAAATAGATGATCTTCACAGACCAATAACAAGTAAAGAGATTGAGTAAATAATCAAAAAGCTCTCAACAAGGAAAGCCCGAGACCAGATGGCTTCACTGGTGAATTTTACCAAACATTTCAAGAAGAATTAATACCAATCCTACTCAAACTCTTCCCAAAAACTGAAGAGGAAGGAATACTTACATCACAACTCATTCTATGAGGCAAACATCACCATAAGACCAAAGCCAGATATCACAAGAAAAGAAAATTACTGACCAATAACCCTTATGAATATAGATGTAAAAAGTCCTCAAAAAATATTAGCAAACTGAATGTAACAGTATATTAAAATAATTTTAGACCATGATCAAGTGGGATTTATCCTAGTATGTAAGGGTTGTTCACCATAGGAGTATCAATTAATATACTACATTAACCTAATGAAGTGAAAAAAAAAACATGACATGATCATATCAACTGATACAGAAAAAGCATTTAACAAAATCCAGCACAACTTCTTGATCAAAACACTTAGAAAAATAGGAATAGAAGGAAACTTCCTCAGCATGATGAAAGGTATATATGAAAAAACCAACAGCTGATAGCACACTATGGTGAAAGGTTGAAAGCTTTCTCCCTAAGATTAGAAACAAGGCAAGGATACCAACTGTCACTTCTATTCAACATTGTACCAGAAGTTCTAGCCAGAGCAATAAGGCAAAGGCGAAAGATAAAAGGCACCCAAATTGAAAAGAAGATGTAAAACTTTCCCAATTTGCAGGTGACATTTTCCTATATAGAGAAAATCCTGAAAAATCCAGTCTAAAGTTACTAGAGCTAATACACAAAAATCAGCCAAGTGGTGGGGTACACAATCAACAAGCAAAATCAGTTGTTTCTATACACTAGTAATGAACAATCTGAAGAGGAAATCAAGAAAAAACATCCATTTATAAGAGCAATAAAATAATTAAGTCTCTAGGAATAAATTTAACCAATGATGTAAAGGATTTATACATAGAAAACTATGAGATATTACAAAAAGAAATCAAAGAAGGTCTAAATAAATGAAATGATAGTCTATGTTTATTGATAGGAGGACTTAGTATTGTTAACATGTCAATTCTACCCAAAGCAATTTATAGATTCAACACAATCCCGATCAAAATCAGTTTTCTTTTTAGAAATGGAAAGCCAATTATCAAATTTGCATGGAAGGGCAAGGGACCCCAAATAGTCAAAATCATCTTGAAAAAGAAGAATGAAGTAAAACACTCACACTTCCTGATTTTAAAATGTATTATAAAGCTACATTAACCACATTACATAGTACTGGCAAAAGGACAGACATTTGGACCAATGGAATTGAAATGAGTGTTCAGAAATCAAACCTCACATCTATGGCCAACTGATTTTTGACAAGGGTTACAAGTCTACACAATGGTGGAAAAATATCTTCAAACAATAGTGGTGAGAAAATCATTTGCAAAAGAATGAAGATGGATCCCTACCCCATACCACATACAAAAATTAACTCATAACAGATCAAAGACCTAATTATAAGAATCAAAACTATTAAACTCTAAACTATTAAAGTCCTATACTCAGCTACAAAAAGACAAACAATTCAATTAAAATATGAGCTAAAGGCTTGAATAGACATTTCTCCAAACAATATATAGTAAGCACATGAAAAATGTTCAACACCATTAGCCATTAGGGAAATACAAATCAAAACCACAATGAAATACTATTTTATACCCACAAGAATGGCAGCTGTGAGAAAGGAAAATAAGTTTTGGAAAGGATATGAAGAAATAGGAACTCTCATTTGTTTTGGTGGGAATGTAAAATGGTGCAGCTGCTGTAGAAGTTTGTTAGTTCCTCAGAAGAATAAGTATAGAATTACCATATGATGTAGCAATCTTACTACTAGGTATATACCCAAAGGAATGTAAAGCGGGGCTCAGACATTTGCAACCTGAATGTTCATAGCATCATTATTCACAACAGCCAACAGGTGGAAGTAAAGCAGATGTCCATCAACAAATGAAAAGCCAAGCAAAATGTGGTATATACATACAATGGAATAGTTTCAGCCATCTAAAGGAATGATGGTCCAATACATGCGACAACATAGTTGAACCTTGAAGACATCACCTTGAGTGAAACAAGCCAGAACCAAAAGGACAAATATTATATGATCTCACCAATATGAAATAATTAGAATAAGCAAATTCATAGTCAGAAACTACAGTAGAGGTTACAAGGTGCCAGGGTGAGGATAGGGAATGAGGAATTAATCCTTAATTGGTACAGAGGTTCTGTTTGGGGTAATGGGAAATTTTGGTAATGGATGGTGTGATGGTAGCACAGCATTGTGAATATAATCAACATCACTGAGTTATATATTTAAATGTGGTTAAAAGGGGACATTTTAGGTTGTATATATGTTGCTAGAATACAAATTAAAAAGAAAACCCATAGAACTATCCAACATAGTGAACCCTAATGTAAACTATGGACTATAGTTAATAGTATAATTATAATATTATTGTTTCATCAGTTGTAACAAAGGTACTACACTAATGCAAAGTGTTGATAATAGGAAAAAAATTCATGTGAGGGGAGATATGTGGGAACACTGTATTTTCTGCATGATTTTTCTCTAAACTTACACTTTACTAATAGCAATAAATTAATTTTAAAAAGAAATAATCCAGAGTGATCCTACATATCCTCTACCCAGTTTTCCCCAATGTTTCCATTTTAAAAAACTATAACACAATATCAAAACCAGGATATTGACATTGATACAGTGAAGATATTGAATATTTCTATCACCACAAGTTTCCTTCATGTTGACTTTTTATTGCCATTCTGCTTCCTTCCTGTTCCCCTCCCTCTTTAACCCCTGGTGATCACCCTATTCTCCATTCCTATAGTTTTGTCATTTCAAAAAACTTGTATAAATAGAATCATACAGTACTTAACCTTTTGGGATTGGTCATTTTTACTTAGCATTATTTACCTGGATTTTTGTGTGTATAACTAGTTCATTCTTTTTTTTTTTAAGATTTATTTTTATTTATTTATATATCCCCCCCTTGCTGCTTGTGCTCACTGTGTTCATTTTTGCTTTTGTGTTTCTCTGTGTCTGCTTATCTCCCCCTGCTGCATCAGCAGCTTGCCTTCGCCAGGAGGCCCCTCCCATGTGGTAAACCAGAGCCCAACCAATTGAGTCACAGCCGGTTCCCCACTCTTATTTTTAAAAAAGATTTTATTTACTTACTTTATATTTTTAATTATTTATTCTTAATTTATCCCCCACCCCTCCCTCAGATGGTTCTCATGTCTGTCTGCTCATTGTTTGCTCACCTTCTTCAGGAGGCACAAGGAACCGAACCTGGGACCTCTCACATGGGAGGGGAATGCCCAATGGCCTGAGCCACATCCACTCCTCACGGCCTGTGGTGTCTGCTGACTTAGTGGCATCTGCATGTTTTAAGTGTCTGCTCATTGCTGCAGGGTGCGGCATGGTGTGGGGGTCGAGCTCTTGTTGTTGTGGGGTGTGGGAGTCTGCCCATCATCTCCAGGAGGCACCAGGAACCCAGGACTTCCCATGTGGTAGGTGGGAGGTCAATGGCTTGAATCACATCCCCTTCCTGGAGTTCATTCTTTTTTAATGCTGAGCAGTATTCTGATATGAATTTACCACAATTTGTTTAACCATTCACTCACTGAAAGACATTAGGGCTGTTTCCAGACTTTGGCTATTAAAATTAAAACTGTTATAAACATTTGTACAGGTTTTTGTACAAACATAAGTCTTCATTTTTCTGGGATAAATACCCAAGAGAGCATTGCTGGGTCAAATAATAATTACATGTTTAGCTTTAAAAAAACTGCTCAAATGTTTTCCAGAGTGACTGCACCAGTTTTACATTCCCACTAGCAATGTATTAATGTTCCAGTTTCTCCATGTTCTCACAAGCATTTGGTGTTGTAACTTTTTGAGGTACTGGGGCAGGGATTGAACCCGGGACCTTGTATGTGGGAAGCCACCATTCAACCACTGAGCCACATTGGCTCCCCTGAGTTGTTTTTTTTTCATTGGTTTTCTTGTTATTTGTTGTTATTTTTAGGAGGCACTGTGGACCAAACCCCAGACCTCCCATGTGGGTAGCAGGTGTTCAACCACTTGAGCCATATCCATTCCCCCTTTTTAAAAGTTTAGTCATTCTAATAGGGGTGCAGTGATATCTTATTGTGGCTTTAATTTGCATTTCCCAAATGGTTAATGATGTTGACTATCTTTTCATGTTCTTTTTTAAAAATTATTATTATATATCCCCCCCTTTCTGCTTGTTCTTGCTGTGTTCATTTTTGCGTTCTTCTGTGTCTGCTTGTCTACTCCCATTGCGGTGACCTGCCGAGTCAGCTCACCGCACGGCGGCTTTGCCGGCTTGCGGGCGGCTTGCCCTGCCTGTGGCGGCTTTGCCCTGCCCACGGCGGCTTTTGCCTTGCCCACTGCAGCTTGCCTTCTCAAGGCAGTCTGCCCGCTCGAAGAGGCCCCGGGAACCGAACCCGGGGGCCTCCAATGTGGTAAACCGGCGCCCTACCAACTGGGCTACAGCCGGCCCCCTTTTCATGTTCTTTTATTTCATGTTCTTTTTATTTATTTTAGTCTCATCTGTACATCTTCTTCAATGAAATGTTTCTTCATGCCTTTTCTTCATGTACTAAATAGATTGGTTGTTTATATCATAGAGAATTTTGAGGGTTCTTTGTACAGTGTAAATAGTAGTCTGTTGTCTGATATGTGATTTGCAAATATTTTCTCCCACTCTTGCTGTCTCATCTTAACAGGGTTTTTTTGCATAGCAAAAGTTTACATACTGATGAAACCCAATTTGTCATTGTTTTATTTTATTGAACATGGCTTTTGTGTCAAAGACTAAGAATTCTTTAACTAGCCCTAGATACAGAACATTTTCTCCTATTTTTTTTTCTAAAAGTTTAATCTTTTTCATTTAACTTTGTAATCTATTTTGAGTTAATTTTTGTGTAAGTTTTGAGTTTTAGGTCAAGGTTTACATTTTTTCTTTGAAGATATGAAAAGTTCATTACTCACATAAGGAGGCTATCTGGGGAGAGAAGTGCAAGCTTTCCAAGCAAATCCAAAAGTGATTTGCAAGTGCAAGGAAAGGCTTGGACTTTTCATCATGGTTAGTGGTTGAGGCTGAGATGAGGGATCCTGCACACAGTCAGGGGCTACCATCCTTTGAACTTTTCACTGGCACCAAAGGAGGGGCAACCAGGATTTATTATAAGCCTGCCCAAATGTAGGGAAGAAAGGGAAGATAAAGAGCTCGTGAGATTTAAAATATGTAAGCATATATCAAACATCAAAAAAAATTTGAGTCAGACAATTTCTTACAATCTGTCACTAGTGTTTGATGAGTAAAATATACCATGTTTAATTTAACTGAACTTGAATTTAAATAAGCCGTTATGATGCTCTCTGAGACCTGTACACTTGAGCCAATAAGGTAAAAATTCTGTTGAAAGCCTCCCTCAAGAACCTGAGAGAACGGATGTGGCTCAAGCAATTGGGCACCTGCCTCCCATATGGGAGGTCCCGGATTCAGTTCCTGGTGCCTCCTAAAGAAGACAAGCAGATGCCACAACCAGCAGGGAATGGAAGTGGCTCAAGCCACTTGCTTCCCACATGGGAGGTCCCAGGTTCGTTTCTTGGCGCCTCCTAAAGAAGATGAGCAAACAATGTGCAGACAGATGAGGGAGGGAGTCATATTGGTGGGGGGGAATTTAAAAAAAACTAGAATTGTTTATTCTGAAAGTGAAATGGCTGCCTTGGTCACTCAATTATGTGGAACTACAAATTGGATAAAGAATGTCTTGGTGAGGCCTTGAATTGTGGCTTTAGTTTACGGAGAGACATATATGTCCTTGATTTATATGTTGGATATCTATGGGGCAAATTATTTGGAGAATCCTTCATCCATTAGGGGACAACATTGGATAATAAATTGTTCTTGCTGTATTTGGTCAGACCAGATATCCAAACCGTTGACTGTGGCCTGAGTCTGAAAAAAATGTGCTGTGGTGCATATTATTGGCTAAGAAATCCAGTACTAAGAGAACTGGCAGAGGACTGGCCAAATGTGTTAACACCTGAATCCCATATTTTGTATGGGACATCTCAATTAAGGGATATAAATCAACAGCTATCCAGTGAGTGAAGATGGTGATTCCATCCATAAATTGTATGGATTCCCTTCACTCATCACTCAGTTGATCCATGGGGCTTTCCAGGTAGCCACAGGGTCTGAAAAAGTGGTGACTTTCTCTAGCATCATGCCATCTTTCAAGGGACTGAGGAAAGAAAAGGAAATTTCTATTGCTGGTGGGGTATACCAGAGAGCCCAAGTCTGGCTCCAAGTATAGCAAGGAAACCTCCGTGGCTATGTTCAGCTTGCAGTGTGCTCATTCTGTGACACAAGGCATAATGGACATCTGGATGCAAAGGTCCACTGGCTCAGGACCTTTGAAAGCCTCTATTTCCAGGAGAATCAAGCATATGGCCAGCAATTGCCCCTCTAATGGCATAGAGCATAAGTCCCAGGAGGACAGTTACCTGCATTAGAAGCTCATGGGCTGGTTATGGCCATCACAAGTGGTCCAGAGTCTCTGTGACACAGGACAAAGGTGGGTTCCAAGATCTTTCCTGCAAGTGTATTGTGTCTCTTCACAGGTGAAGGCAAACTAACTAACAGGCTGTTGAAAAAGGCAGTGAGCAAAACCCATTACCCAGGAAGCGGTTGTGGCTCAATTGGTTGGGCTCCCGTTTACCATATGGGAGGCCCTGGGTTCGATTCCCGGGGCCTCCTGGTGAAGGCAAGCCAGCCCACGTGGCATGATGAGCTGATGACCTGCGTGGCGCAGTGACCTGGCGCAGCAAGATGACACAACAAAGGGAGACAAGCAGACAGAAAAACTTACAGCAAATGGACACAGCGTGCACAAGCAGTGAGGAGGTGGTGTAAAGAAATGAAAAATAAATCTTAAAACAAACAAACAAACAAAACAAAACAAAAACCTATTACCCAAAACTCAACATTCCAGAAGAGGTGGCAAACTGATTAACCAGGTCATGAACTGAGGTGTCCTCAGCCATGTGCCCTTGGGAAGAACCTCTGGTGAACAGAGTAGCTATGATCTAATGCTAGATGTGTCTTTCCTGAAAATATGTCATATAGTTATCATTTCATGTGTTTTAATGGCATTTTCCCTGCCTGAACACTGGTTTTAGAGAAATCTTATTTCTTCTCTCCAAAGTTCCTCTCCTTGCTACAAGTGAACACATACATGTGATTTACAGACTTGACATCCTATTTGCAGTAAAATGATAGATTTTTGAGTTCTCTGCAGATAACAGTGAATGACACTCAAGGCCAGAGCAGGCTTGTGTTCATATACATCGAGGATCTCTGGTTACATATGCACATGCCCAAATTCACATAAAGACTGCAGAACCTTCCATATTTCCAAACAGGGTGAAATTCTATGTTTCAACAGTGATTATTGTTTTAAAAAAGAATCCTATAAATATAAGCTCCACCAGAACTACGTAAGTTTTACGTGAAAGAGAATATACCTGTTGGTTTTACTACCATGGTCTGAAGCATCAGGACACCCCCTGATGAGACCAGATGACTAAATATCTCCAATATTGCATATATGAACAGCTTTCTCTGGGATGTTTCCAGCAAGGCCTGCTCTTCCTGGGTGAACTATGGACATGCCAGAGCAGTCCCAGTGTCGTGAGAATTTCTTTTATAGGTCCCCTTGGAACAAAACATTTGTCTTTCCTGTCAAGTTTCATTTAAAAAAAAATTATGTCTTTTTTGCATATGACTGTCCAGTTGCTCAGGCACCATTTGCTGAAAAGGTTATCCTTCCTCCATTGAATTTGTTTTTGCAATTTTGTCAAAAATAAGTTGAGTATATTTGTGTGGATCTATTTCTGAGTTCTTTTCTGTTCCTTTGATCTGTATGTCTACTCCTTTCCCAACACTGCACAGTTTTGATTTTAGCTATTTAATAAATCTTTAAATCGGGTAACTGTTTCTTCCCTCTTTGTTATTCTTTTTGAAACTGTTATAGGTATTCTAGTTTCTTCTTTGAATTCTTTCACTGGCATTGTAAAGTTTGTTTTTTTAAAGGGTACATTTTTTTAAACTAAGGGTATATATTTTTTATTTAACTTTAATTTTCCCCGAGATGGCTCCCTTGTCTGTCTGCATGCGATATCTACGCGTGGTGTCTGTCTGTTTTTTTTTCTTTAGGAGGCACTGTGAACTGAACTCAGGATCTCCCATGTGGGAGGCAAGTGTTCAACTGCTTGAGCCACATCCGCTTCCTGGTTGTATTATTCAGCCAAAAGGGTGCTGATGCAAAATACCAGAACGCTGTTGGCTTTTATAAAGGGTATTTACTTGAGGTGGAAACTTAGAGTCACAAGGCCCTAAAAAGTGCCACAAGAGGTACTTTCTCACCCAAAGTCCTTGCCCACGTGTTGAAGCAAGATGGCAGGTGATGTCTGTGAGTGTTCAGCCTTCCTTCTTCCTCTTAAGGCTCTGTGGTTCCAGCTTTTTCTTATGCAGCATAAGGCTTGTCTCTCTCCCTGGAGCTTGTTTCTTTCCTGGCTCAGCTGCTCTGTTCTCTTCATAAGGTCAGCTGTAGACTATCAGGCTTATTTCTCTTCCCAGGGCCTCTAGCGAGCTGTCTGTCTTTCTCTGTTTTTCTCTGTGTATCTACTTCTCTGTGAAAGTCAAAGCCCTAATCTTAACATAATCTAATCAGACATCTCAGCTGACTCTCATAAAATCAAAGGGTTATGATGCCCAGAGGAACAGACCAGTTTACAAACATAATCTCTCTTTTGAATTCTCTTTGGAATTCATAATCTCTTTTGGAATTTATAATTAATATCAAACTGCCACATCGGTGTTGTATAGTTTTAAGCATACCAATCCTGTACATGGGAAGC
>PVKH010018331.1:0-15160 GCA_004027955.1 Chaetophractus vellerosus | reverse complement strand
CGCTGCGGCAACCCGCCGAGTCAGCTCACTGCGCAGCAGCCTGCCTGCTTGCGGCGGCCTGCCCTGCTCCTGGCAGCCTGCCCTGCCCACGGTGGCTTGCCTTCTCGAGGCGGTTTGCCTGCTCAAGGAGGCCCTGGGAACCGAACCCAGGGATCCCATGTGGTAAACTGGAGCCCTACCAATTGAGCTACAGTCAGTTCCCTCAATAAGTGTTTTTGGCATAATTAATAGATGTGTACTCCACTGTAGGTAATTTATAATTCAGTTTGTAAAAAAAAGGCTTTACAGGTTCTGGAGTCTGGAGAATGGTGGTTGTATCCATGAAAGCATCGTCTGGGAGAAAATGAGTTCTGGTTGGACAAGTTGAGACTTCTGGTTTCTTGTTTTATTTATTTATGTTTGGGCACTTACTCTTAGACACTCTTCTTGAAGAAAACCTATAATATACAACATTTTGAATGGTGCATCACCCCTTCCTTTCTCCCTTCATGGCAAATAATTCCAGTACCATTGGCGATCTGGTGCTCTACCAGGGAAGTCATGGTATGATAGAAAGACTCATTGCTGGCCATTCTGCTTTAATCTGTCCTTGGATTTTACTGGCTTAAGAATACTGCAAGATGGTAAAGCTGGGGTTCCTTTTGTACTTTCTTCCTTTATGAGCAACGCCTTGGCTTCTTGCTGTTGAAGCCGCTGACCTCTGATCACATATTCAGTGGCCGGGCCAGAGCTGAGGGTACAGCAAATGTCCTTTGTAATGTGGAATAGAAATGACGTCATAGGAAGCAGTTGAAAGACAGGTTTAACAAGAAGGAAGGACTTGAGCTTGGTATCTAATTACTTAGGAAAGTAAAGGAGGGAACATATATTTTCTGGGTGCCTACTGGGTCCCTGGTACTGGGGGCTTACTGCTACCTAAGATTATTTCTGAAATGAGAAGTAGGAGGGAGCCTATTTTATGATGTTCCAAAGATTAAGTACCCGAGCCACTAGGTAAAAACATCTATTCCCCCACCCCAGATTACTAATAATTCATTGTAGAAAATTATAAAAGGCCCAAAAGCACAAAGAATAAGTATCAACTGTAATTTTACCACCTAATGATAAATGTAACAAAAATTTATTTTAATACATACTCTTTTTATTTAAAAAAAAATGAAGTTATACAAGACTATTTTATAACTTTCTTTTACCATCTCATAAACCATGATTTTTTTGTGTATCACGAAATATAATATCTGCTATTTCAACATGTTGATTTATCATATTGTTTTAACCAAGCCTCCACTGTTGGACATTTAAGTTGTTTCTAATGTTTTAGTAAGATGTCACATAAGGATGTCCTTGAAGGATGGATGGGGGGTTGACCTAGGGAAACACAGCATATGAGCAATTGTTGAAAGAAAAGAAGGTGCTTAGCCTGGGAAAGACAAGACTCAGGTGGGAAAATCACAGTTTTCTTCGAATATTTGAAGGGCTGTCATTTGGAAGAGAAATAAGACTTGCTCTGTGTGGTCTCAAATGCAAAGAGTTTGAAATAGTGGGTGGAAGCTGTGGGGAAATTCATTCGTAGTGTGTGAAGATGAATTTTTTACAGATAAAAGCAGACAGAAAAGGTCTGGGGCATTTTTGGAGGTAGTGAGTTTCCATCCTGTGAAGTTGCTTAAACATAGGCTAAAAGGCACTTACAAGAATATAATGTATTTAACAAACTTTCAGTAGAATGACCCAAATGATTTGAGGACATGGAAGAAGAAAAAAAAATTATTTTTTTTTTTTGGAAGGGGAAGGTGTCGTCAGAAAGGTTTCAAAAGTTAAAACTTGAATACAGCCTTCTTATTATTTATATTAGGGCCCAATATTTATATGATTTACAGTTCACAAGTATCATAAAGAAACTTCACTTAAAATGGGGAAAGTGAAATTAAAAGAGATTAAGTAAATCATTCAAACTCCTACAACTGGTGGGCAGCGAAGACTGGACCGGAACCCAAGTTTTCTGTCCCACGTCCACTCTTTGTTTCCCCAGTTGCTATTATATTATCAAGGTCACCTATACCTTCTAGAAAAGCCTGCCTCACAGGGTATTATCTATGCCCTACTTCATTGCAAGAAAAGGAAAATACCCCCAACGCTGAATGTGAATGGATTGTCACTGTGGAGTGAACAAGTAGAGTCTTCAGACAGGAAATTCCATTTCCTTTCTTCCCCACAGCAGAGTCCTGATGATTGGGGTTTCCACAGGTGGGGGTGGGGCTCCTTCCACTTCTAATAGCCTATGATTCTATGACGTCGCGGGTGTCTTCCACTCGGGACGGCACCCCCTTCCTTGGTGGCCTGAGACCCTTGAATTTACCTCCCAAGTTAGCCTTCTGTCTCATATTTGCCACCTACCCTGCCAGCTGGGAACTCACTCCACACAGCCCAGAAAATACTCCAGCCCAACGCAGATTCTTTTTTCTTGTTTCAAGCATCCACCCTGAGTCCTTGCCTCTCTGTCTCAGCACTTTGGGACTAGATGATGGAGAAGAAAATGTCAAGGTCCTCTTTTGGGTGCAGAAAGGACCTGGCACCCACCTCAGGTAATCCGTTCCCTGCAGCCTCTCCTGGGGAGCCCTCTCCACCCCAACTTTTCTACCCAATGCTAACCAGAAGGTCCCTGTGACAATGACCTGCCAGACACCTGAAAGACACCCGCCCTCATCGGCTGCTCCTGCACTTGCCAAAGCTCCCTGCTGCCTCTGCAGCCCTCACTCCAGGCTCTCGGCCCTCCCACTAAGGTTCCCTCCCCTCCATCCACTACAGAAGAGGAAGGCCAGGGGCAGATGGCCACCACCTTCCAGCCCTAGAGTAAAGAGCAGCCTTTTCCTTTCAACCATTGCCTGGTTTCAGCTACTTGTGTACTGGATCCAGCTTTTGTTCTTTTGCAACTCCTTGGTAGCCCTGGCCTTCCAAAAACATTTATTTGGTGCCCAGTGTATGCCAGGCACTGGGCTAAGCACTGAGCATGAGAGACAAGTGACAGACAGGTCTCTGTCCTGGAAGAACTTCCTTTTCTTATGGCAAATGGAAAAGGAAACCCACCATGAAAACACATGGAGGTAAGTGAGTTCTTTGAAAAGGGAAGAGGACAGCAGACAGGAAAGAACCCGATGTGTTTTGGGAGCATACGTGGAGGAGGCCTGGGTAGACGGGGTGTGGGGAAGGCCCAGCAGAGGTGACCATGAGGTAGGATCAAGAAGGGATGAAGGAGCCAAACTAACAAGTACAAATGCCTTCCCCAAGCACTGAGGAGACCATGCAAAGTTTTTAGCAGGCAGTGATGTGATATTGGATTTTAGAAAGATTCCCCCACACCTTGAGGAAGACAATGGAGGCTAAGGGACTCAGGGAGGCTGGAGGGAGGCTCGTATTCTTTATTTTATTATTTTTTCTTTTCTGCTGGGATTTTCAAGCCATGTTCTGAAATTGTTTTTTTTATTTTGTTTTATAACAGCAATGAGATTAGTGGCTCCTTTGGTTTTATACTCCTTATATATATAAATACACACACAAGCATATACTTAATAAACATTTTTTGCTCCCTACCCCTCCTCCAGATGACACCCTCCTCCCCTTCCCCAGATGTCACCCTCTTCCCTCCCCCAATGGCTCCCTCACCAGTCTGCTCGTCTTCTTTAGGAGGCACCGGGAATTGAACTTGGGACTTCCCATGTGGGAGGAGGGCACCCAATTGCTTAAGCCACACCTGCTCCCCCCATTTTTTCTTTAAAAAGTCCGGAGGTAAATCCAGGTGTGGGAATGGACAGACATGTTTGCTGTACTTCATAAATGGATGTTTTGCTGAGTGATCCCACCCTGAAACTGCTAACAGTGCAGGCTGGAAACAGGCTTTTATTTTTGTGCTTGGGGTATAACATGGGTCTAATAGACTGGTGAGACAGCAACAGACTTGGCCACCTGGAGATCCTGCCAAGATTTCTGTCTAGTGAGAGAATGTCCCAATCAACAGTTTCTCCAGCTGGGCTGTGGATGAGGTCAGGGATGGGCTGCTGTGGATAGTGCAGGAACCCTGGTTTGAGAAACGCTGTTGCAGTGGAGCTAAGCAGCTCCCTGGTAGTCACTAACATTTCTGCCTCTCTCAGTGGAATCTTCTTTCTGCTTTGCACATTGCAACAATCTTTCCTGTAGCACTAGAGAAAGTCCATCCATTTTCAGACCCAAAGAGAACATTTCCTGTTTCTCTACAAATCACCCCTGAAGTTCCATGAGTGTCAAAGCCTCATGTAGGATAGAGGAAAATGGGAAGAAAACAGCAGAAACTCATCTTTCATTTAAAAATACAAAACAAAACAGTATTTACAGCATGCCAGATATGGTGCTAGTGACCCAAAGTTGAAAATATAGTCTCCTTATCCTCCAAGCATTTAGTTTAGAGACAGACGTGCAAATACAATACAATAACTTTTGAATTGAATTGAAACAAAAACAGAAAAAATGTTGAAAACGATGGCAGTAAATGTCCATACCAGTGAACATTCTAGGAATATTAAGTGATGTCCACTACATGTCTACATATTCCTTATTTTCTGTTTAACCTTTATCTTCCTGCCACAGGAAAAGAAAATGTTAGTAATAAAAAGCTGAGAAATAAGGTGAAACTTTCAAGAACTATTGAGCTAATGACCCATTGAAAGAAGTGACCTTTTGTAGACTTCTGTGCCACACCTGCCTAATTTTTAATTTCAGGTACTTAGTTGTTTTTCAGAGTTTAATTAGGGCATTTCCCTCAACCTGTTAATTTTCAGGAAGCCTTTATATAGGTATGAATCAATATATAAAAGAACATTTCTTTTCAAGTCTCGCTAAAATGTTGCAACAGGCTTATTTTAAGATATTATCAAATGGTGTGAAATATACACTTTAATCTAACAATTTCTTATTTTCTATTTAACCTTTTATCTTACTGTCACAGGAAAAGAAAAGCTTAATGATAATTCATGGAATAATATTAGTAAACATTCTTACATAGTAGGAAAGTAAAGAATATCGCTCTGTTTTGTTTTTTTTAAGTGACAGCATTAGAACCACAACTTAGCATAAAACAGCATCTTAAGGAAACTTTAAGATGCAGGGAGAATGGGGCCAGAGTGCTTGATCCATGTGCCTGGTGAAGAGGAGGGGGTGGGCGGGCTGAGAAACAGATGAGGCTGAGAGCAGGGAGGATAGGTGGACTTGAGGGATGGCAAGGAAGGGACATGTCCACAGCCAAATCAGCTTTGGAGGTGGGTGAGTAGTTTTGATGGTCATATGCTAGTTACATAACTGCATATGGCCTTCCATTTTTTCTTTTCTTTCTTTCTCTTCTTTTATTCCAGTAAAATTTCAAAGAAGAAATCAATAAAAGATGACCCCCCCCACCCCCTGCCAAGCACAGGCTATAGACAGGCAGCCAATACGCGTAGAAAAAAGTTACCAAATGGGCAAAGACCTGTAAATGAAAGCAAGAGAGTATGGTAGGGTGTGGGGAAAAGTCGTTCTCACATACTACTTTTAGGAGCGCAGATTGGTGAAATCATTTCTGAGGGATATTTTGGCAACATGAATCAAATGCTTTTTAAGGATGCACACCCTTGGCATAAGGAAATAACTGGACAGATGTGCAAAATGCATATGTGCAATGTTCATGCAGTTTTTTAAAAACAATTTTTGAAGTATATCATTCATACATGAACAAACATAAACTATAAGTGTTCAGTAAACATCGTGAATTTACAAAACAAACATCCATTACATCATACAGGGCTCCCACACATCACCCCACCACCAACACCCTGCGTTGTTGAGAAACATTTGTTAACAAATCGTGAAAGAGCATCATCAAAGTATTACTACTAACTATAGTCCGTATCTTCCTCCCCTATAAATTTTTAAAAGGATTTATTTATTTATTTACTTTTATCCATTTCAATTGATTAACATGAAACTGTTCATAACATAATGGTAAGTACAAAAGGCATAAATATACATGTGTGTGTTCTATGTATGTTGTGTGTGTGTATGTGCACGCGTGTCCTTAAAAATGTCTGGAAGGATATATGCCAACATGAAGAGATCAACAAGGTTTATCTCTGGGCAGGGGATGGGGTGGTTATGAGTAATCTTTACTTCTTTGTTGTTTTCCACATTGTAAAACTTTCTGTAATGGCCATATTTCATTTATTTTGTTATTTGAGGACTTCAGGTGTAGAGAGTTGAGTATTAACTTCTTGGTTCCTAGCATACTACCATTATCGGTTTATATCAGGCCCCCCTCTTTTTTTTTTTACTAGAGAAGTTATAGGTTTACAGAACAATCATGCATAAAATACAGAGTTCCCATATACCACCGTATCATTAACGCCTTGCATTAGTGTGGTACATTTGCTGCAATTCATGAAAGAACATTTTTATCATTGTGCTACTAACTATAGTCAATCGTTTAAAATATGGTGCCCTGTTTTCTGTTGTACAATCCTGTTTTTAAAATATTTTAAAAGCGTGGTAACAGATACACTACCTGAAATGTCCCCTTCAACCACATTCACATATATAATTCTGTGCTCTTAATCACATTCATAACGTTGTGTGGCCATCACCACCATTCATCACCAAAACTTTACAATCAACCCAAAGAGAAACCCTGTACAATTTAAGCATTAACTCCCCTTTCATCCCGTTTACCAATCTTGTAGATTCTGATTCTGAGTTTGCTTATTCTAATTATTTCATATCAGTGAGCTTCCCCTTGTTTTTATTTGCTTTGTTTTCACCTGATGGACATGTATTACTTTTAAAACAGAACAAACGATAAAGCTGGGACAAGGGGCGCAATGAAGACCTTTCCCTGAGAAATCTGTCAGAGCAGTAGAGGACCCTGCTGCTGCCCAGGGGTGAGTCCTTCATCTCCTCACCTGGTGTGAGGAACAGAGCTTGGAATCCCAGTAAGTTTGCTTGTCTATTCTTGGGAAGTTTGGGTTATAACTTCTAGCAGGGTTCCGATGCCTGATTCTCTGAGCACACCACCAATGTGGTGGCCACCACCTGAAGGGCCCTGCCATCTTGGCTCGGGTTTGTCTGCACCGAGCACTCCTGCTGACACCGGGGCTGGGTCTGAGTCTTCTCCGCATTCCTCACCAGTGTCCAGCCCTGGAACCCATGCACCTGCTCAGTCAGTGCCAGGCCCTGAATAAATGACTAAATGGTTGCTGAATGAATGCATCTACCATATTAACTTAAGGACAGATTTATTTGTGGGGTTTGCTGTGAGTTATTCTCAATGAGCAATTTAGTTCGAGATCAGAGGAGTTGGATAAACAACTGGTGGAGGTGAAGCTTTTCTTTCCACATTTTTCTTTCTTTCTTTCTTTCTTTTTTTGGCCAGTGAAAATAATTTATTTGGGAAATGGAGGAAAGAACAGAGCTTGCTGAGAAATGGGAGAGAAAGACAGAAATACACAACAAGATTTGGTGCTGGCTCCTCTAGGCAGAGAGCACGCGCCACGTGTTTTCTAATAAGGCTATCACTGTTCTGGGCTATCATGTAGGACTAGACTTCTTGGTAGTGAGTATCAGTTCCATTTAATAGTTTTATCTGGAGTCAGGTTGGATGGCAGTAATACCACCCTTGAGGAAAAAATTATCCAAGGGCCTTCACATCATGGGGAACATATAACAACAAGAAGAAAAAGCCTGTATTTTTTAGTATATTAGCACTAGAATTTTCACAGGAGTCATCTTGGTGTAGTGGAAAGAACATGTTGCCATTACATCTGGGCTTGAATCCTGGCCTTACCACTTACTGGTGGTGTGACTCTAGAAAAGTTATTTAATTACTCAGGACTTGTTTTCTCGTCCATAAAATGGAGTGTAAATTTGCTGTGAGGATTAGAGAGATACCACAGGACGTGCTCAATAAGTGAGTTGGGATCTTTGCTTTTGGAGGTTCACTTCTACTAATAGATACATCTGTAAGTGGATCTGACCCGGAGAGTCTCAGATGACAGCAAGGATTTGATCACTGAGCCTGATCAACACCCAACTGGCGTCTCTGCCAGAGTCCTTCCTGTGTACATGGGTTCACTTGTTTGGAGCCAGCTGTAACTTACGGGTTACTATTTAGGTGAAGCCTATATAAAACCATTTTGCAGCATTCCAGCCTGTTATGACAGTTCTCGATCAATGTTGTATAAGGTTGTCACACCGGAGGGAAAAAAAGGTGCAGCCTTCTAGCTAGGAAGAGCAGCAATACCTTCTATGTCTGCTTGTCTATAAACTCAAGATTCTGCTTCACTCTGATAATCTTCTAGATTACCTTGACTAAAGACAAAGACACATTTCTTGAGACTTTGTCATATTCTGTCCAGATTACCTAGAAAATTAATTATGCAGGTTTCCCCCATTAATAGCAATTAAAACTTGACTCGAATTTAGTTTAGTGTTAAAGGTTGTAAATGCTTAAGTGTTCTAACAGAAGTGACACCGTGGTGGATGGGAACTGTGGACGGAGTTGGCTTATATAGGTCCAAGTTTGTGCTTGGGAGGAAGGGAGGAAACAGCCTCTCACCTGTACAGGCACACTCTTGGCCACTTCCCCTTCCTTCAGAATATTTAAATTGAACGTCGACTTTAACTACATTAGCAAGGCAATTCTGGGGAGGAAAAAAAAGCAATCAAAAAGGACTTGCCAGACATGACAACTCTTTGATATCATAGAAAATTAGCCTGATGGAAGCTGTTTGTGGGCATACTTTTTGTTTATTTTATTTTTAGGTCTGATTTCTGTCCAGGCCTGTGCTAAATTGAATGATTGCTTTAGTGTATCAGTATTCTAAGAACTGTAGAAGGGAAACATTCATTTTGGAAATCCTTTAAAGCAAGCTCTTTGCTTGAGTCACATAGGATAGAGATCAGTATTTATTGAGATTGTTTTTCTGTACACCTTATTATTATTTATAAGATTATATCTGTTGCTACTGTACTTGTGGACACTACCAAAAGATGGCAAAACCGAGTTTAGGGAAAAAAAAGGAAAAAACAAATTAGTGGCTTTTGGTGTAATATATATTTTATACACACACATACACACAGATACATATATATGCATTTAAACTGAACATTTTTTAAGTGCCATTAATTTGAATTGGTACAAACTACAATTTTCAGTCAGCGGCTGTCAACTAATTACAAAGTAGCCTGTATAGCGTCCTTCGGTTTTAATGCCTGGGGAGCACCCCACATCAATATTTAGCCAGGCAGCAGGGGTAGCCAGAATAAAAATAAATGAAAGCTTGAATAGTAATAAAGAGTTTTGATTGTTAAGGACAAATGGGCAAATTAACACTCTGGAAGCTGAGAAGATACATCAAAGAGAAAACCGAGGAGTTGGATGGACAAGTGTACAGTAAGAGCATAAGAGATGAATTGAAGGGGCATTCCATCGGAGGAGGCAGGCTGCACCCAGAAAGGTGGGGTAAGGATGGTTTGAAATAGATGGGAACGCATGAAGGGGCGTGCACAGCCTAAAAAAGTTTTTACGGCGGTTGCATCCGTAATCGTTGGACGTTGGCACTGGTTCCTACGAAAACCAACTGGCATGACGGAATCAAGGTGCCAGGCGCAGGGGCATCCCTGGTTCGGGCGAAGCGCACGGAATTCCTGAGATGCCTGAGCCGCGGAGGCGGGGGCTGCCGCTGTCCCAGCCCCCACCGCAGCCTCGGCGGGCGTTCTCCGGCGAGGAGGAGACACTACCCCTGGAAGAGCAGTTTAAACCCACGTACGTGTGCGCACAGGCTGCGGGGAGAACCCCGGAGCAGCAGGCCGAGCGCCTCGTCGGCGCGCGCGGGGCCCGCAGGGCCCCCGCCCCTCCCGCGTCCCTCCCCCCGGCGCGGGCGGGGCTGCGGACGCGCGACGCGGAAGCGCGGGGCTCCGGGGGCGGCGGCGCGGGGCGGGCGGCGGCGCGCGCTCCCCAGGCTGCAGTCGGCGCGGGCGGGCGCGGGCGCGGGTGCGGGGCGGCCGGGGAGACGGCGAGAGCTCGCGCACAGGCCGGGCCGCCGCCTCGCCCCCCTTCCCTCCCTCGGACCGTCCGTCCCCCTCCTCCCCCTCCCCTCCCCCGGGCGAATCACGCGCCCTCCTCTGACACTCGTAGCGGGCCCAAGCTCCGAATTTATCCTTCACGTGACCTGAGGGGGTTGGGTGGTTGGTCGGGGACGGAGGGGGCGAGGGAAAGGAGGGAACAGAATCTGCCGTTGCCCGAGCAACAGGCCCCACCCCCCGGCTTGGGTCCAGGGGGCGGGAGGAGGACGTCAGCACGTCAGCCGGGGTTTTGCGCTTTGATTGACAGTTGCTATAGCGACCGGGTCGGTCCGTCGCCATTTTGTTGGTTGGTTTTTTTTTAAACCCTTTCGCTTCCCGCCCGAATAATAATAAAAAGCCCCATTGGAGTGAGGCGGGGGTGGCGGCGGCAACAGCGGCGGGGGGATCCGGGGAGACTGCTGCCGTTGCTGCTGCCGATCGCGGCCCAAGTCGGGCGCAGGGAGCGGACACCCCGAGCGGGGGGTGCGGGTGCCGTCGCCGTCGCCGCCGCTTCTGCTGCTGCTGTTCCTGCTGCTGCTGTTGGTGCCGCTGCCGCCGCCGGCGAGCGGGCGGGACCGGTGTGAGTGTGAGAGTGTGTGTGCGAGCGAGCGTGTGCGAAGGCGAGTGTGCGTGCGTGTGTGTGCGAGTGTGTGTGTGTGTCTATCTGTGCGGGACTCGGGGGCGGGCGGTTCGGGCTCTTCTGGCGGAGGAGCCGCCGCCGCCGCCGCCGCCGCCGCCGCCGCTCGGGCCCCGGCGCTTCTCGCTGCGCAGGTTTGGAGCGCGCGCCATTTTGTGAGATTTACAAAATCCTCCTCGGGAAGAAGCAGCCGGGAGCGGCCGCGACCGAGCGCCCGGCCTCGCTGCCGCCGCCCTCAGCGCCGGGCCCGGCCGCACGGCCCCGCCGCCGGGAGCCGGGGTCCGGGGACTGCGGTATTTGCGGGGCGGGGGCTGTCGCCTCCCCGGCCCCGGGCGCCGCTGGAACCGCGCGCCGGCGAGAGACTGAGCAGGCTGCGGCGCAGGCGAGGAGCCGGGAGCGCCGGGGGCGGAGAGAGGCGACCGGGGCGGCGCTGGCTGCGGAGGCCGCGGCGGGAGCGCAGCGGCGGGAGCCCGAGGCTGAGACTCACCGGAGGGAGCGGCGCGAGCGCCCCGCCATCGTCGCGGTGAGTGTCCGGCCCGGCTGCGGCCCCGCCCGGCCGCCGCTCGGCTCCCCGCGCGGCCTGCTGCGGGGTCGGCGCCGAGCGAGGCCGGCCGGGCGGAGGGAGGGACCTGCCATTTTAGGAAGCGGCGCCGCGGGCCCGGGCCCGGCCGCCGGGGGAGGGAGCCGGGAGGCCCGGTCTCGGAGGAGAGGCGGGTGCGAGCCGAGGGAAAGTTGCGGAGGGCGGGAGGAGGGCGCCACGGCCTCCGGGGAGCCGGGGCCTGGGGGCCGGAGAAAGCGCCAGACCTTCACTGGCCGCCCGAGCTAAGGGGAGGAGGTTGTCTTCCTCCTCCTCCTCTTCCTCCTCATCCTCTTCCCCCAGCTCCTCCCTCGTCCCTCCTCTCGGTCCCCACCAGTGTGGGAACCGCCGGGGTTCTTGGCAAGGACAATGCACGGTTAAGAAAATGGGGCCGAATGCGGGGTGAGGCGAGGACGGCCGGGCCCAGCCTGGGCGCCGGGAAGGTCGGAGCCCGATCCCGCGGCAGCCCGGTGGGGTCTGTGCTGGAGCCAGGGGGGCTCGGCCTGCTCGGAAGTTGTGCGGGGAGTGCAAGGAATCCCGGCCACTCGAGGTGGAGTAATGACCTGTTTAGCAGCTGGAGGAGTTGGTGGCTGGGGATACGTGAATTATAATTGATACCTGGGTCTGACGGTGAAACTTCGCAAGTCTATTTATAGACACAAACCCACTCTCAGATCCACCAAAGCTGCTGAATACCTCAACACTTAGCAAGAGGCTCCTCCCTATTCAGCAATAGTTAAAAATGGCAAAAATTAGTGAGCGCTTGACTCCGACTGCGCTTTTGGCCCAACCCTGGATTAGATGGCTCCTGTAATCTGGGTGCAGCACTCGAGTGCCAGTACGACTTGGTTCTTGATTTCGCCCAAGGATCAGAAAATATACTTTATAACATCTAACATTGTTTTCATGCTGATCCGAACACGAGGACCAAGAGTCCCAGGCACTTTTCTAGGCACTTTACGTGAATTAGTTATCCTACCAGCAGTAACGGTTACCCATTTTACAGATGAGGAAAGTGTGCTGAGAGAGGGGTAGTGACTCGTCCAAGGTCATACATCTGGGACACGAGGAGCCAGGAGGCTGTAGGGAGCTGGGGCTCTTAACCACTATATTAAGAGACCTCATTATTAAAAATTCTCGAAAATTTTGGAGCCTTTTGTGTGTAATGACTCAGGGTAATTTACAGGTTGTGTCCATGTCTAGTCTTGTGTTTAGCATGCATTTGACTTTGTGGTTTGTGGAAGTAGAAAGAAAAGGTTGAGATGAGGCCTTCTTAATGAAATTTACCAGGCTTTCCTCTCCCCTCCAAAAAAAACCTTGTAGTCCATTTTTGCTTGGAAGGAATTTAAAGAAATCCTTTGGTGTGTGTTCTTCTTGATACTAAATAAACTATAGTCATCATTGAAGTATTGATGAGTCATAAAGTTTTGTGTAAAGTTATTTTTATTCATATTTTATCTTTAAATACTTAGATTTCTTCTGTGACCCTTTATACTGTACATATATGAAGTTTTAATAAGAATGAATATACTTAGTACTTTGAGTTTGAAGTATTTTAGTAATTCAGTAAAATTTCCTTTAGTTTTTGTTTTTCAGATTTTTCATGACTGTTCACTTACTTCAAAAGAATATTATTTCAGTTAGACTATAAATGTGAGATTAAAACTCACATTCCCTGTGCTAAACGAAAAAAGGTAGTTTCAGAGAAGCAGCAGTTAAGAAAAAAGTTTGCTTGATTATAGTTAAGATTTTTAGTGTACATATGTCTCAGACTTAAGTACCTCAGTACTCTTGGGAGGATTTGCTTTGGAATAGCAGTGGTGTTTATGGTAGCTGTCCAAATTCATTTAGATTTCAAACCTTGCCAGAAAATGAAGGGCTCCTGTACCATTTTCTGTTGTAAACCTGGGTGTAAAAGTTCATGTTTACCTCAGAGACACACAAGTTCAGAAATTCTAGGAGGAAGGGTCCACCAGGTTCTGTAGAGTGAATGCACACTTCTTTACACACCTGATGTGTAAACAAGATTTTAGATTTGAAGGAATAGCGTTGAATGAGTGGTCATTATTGGTGGGACCGATGACTGAGGGGATGGACCGATTTGAGATCTTTCTTATTCAGAACTTGAAATTTAGGTATAAGATGGTTTCTAAAACATATTTTAAAGAATTCTTGATGGGATCTATTAGAAACGTTAGCATACAAAATTACTGTGTGCTAGGAATTCAAAGATTAATGAGTTAATCCAGTCTGTTAGGGACACTAACATTCAAAATAAGTGGAAAAAAATCCATTTTAGTATGTCTTGTTTGGAAATGTGGATAGTTAAAAAGACCCTTGGTTAGAATTTCTCCCCCCTCTAGGCTATTGTCTGATGCCTGTCACTCAGTTTTATTTATGGAGAGTTAGTGCATTTATTTATGACTTATAAATATGGGGGTAGGATGAGGGAGTAGTCAGTGCAACAACTGGTATTGCAGAATTAGTTTTTTATAGTGCTTTGACTATTTAACTGCAAAAGCAAAATTTGAGATAACTTGTTTTAAATGTGGTATAGAATGACCTTTGCCACTCTTGTTTTGTATCTGTACAAAGAAGGAAAATGCTAATTTGCATTGAACCTTGGGTGTTACTTGAAAACTATTTTTTTAAGGAGCTTAGAAATTTAGACTGCCCAGATATGTTTTCACATGTTTATAGTTGGCAAGTATCTAGTTGTGGGAAGAAAATTTGGATAGAAGTCACCTTATTATGGGTGAGCAGGGAATTGCCTTATATATGACATTAAAAGAGAAGGCTTAGATAATTTGTGACTTTCTTGGTATATATGATAAGCTGTGTATCAGTTTTTCTTTGCTTTGACATTAGCTTTTATCTCAGAAAGCTTTCCCATTTCTTCCATACACTTAGCAATTCTTCCCCTCTCTTCGCCTCCAAAAAAAATCTAGCTATCCAAACACAGCAAACCCATAAAACTCCAGAATGAGGTTTTATAAAGAACTTGGCTCCTCACCCCCAAATTTTATCAGTCTTATAACTTTGTTGTACCTACCAATAATTTAAACTGTGTGCTAAGAATCTTTGCATTGAGTAGTGTTTTGGTGATTTTTACCTCCATAGACACTTGTGTATTTTGCATTAAGAAGTAAAGAAATTACTTGATACTCTCAAACATGGTCCCCTGAAACTTAATACTAACACAGTTTACCCTATCAAAGTGAATTGTGTGATTTGTATAATAGCACCTTCTATGTACATAGTGGTTATGCCTTTTAAAAACTTTTTCTGTATGTCATCTTGACTGTTGGGTAGTTGTTTGATGGCTAGAGAAACTGTTAATTCATAACTCAAGGCTTGCACAATTTTGGATTAACTTTTTTTCTAGGGGGTGAAAATTTGTGTTTAATTACTTGGAAAAACCATCATTAATTTAAATTACCTCACATTTCTCTCTAGGCATTCCCAAATGTAGGATTGATTCTTCTTTTGAAATTTGCTGTATGCAAATGCTGTGATGTTCAGCTAGACTTGTAAAGTCTACACTGCTACTGGGCACGTGAAAGTGAAATGTCACGTCACGTGACTAAAGTAATTATTTCTAATCTAGTAGCTACAGTAAACCTTAGTTTCATTTTTCAGTATATGAAAACAAAGTGACTTGGAAATATTGTACAAACCAGCTAAATGTTTTTTAAAAGTTAGGCTTTTGCTTTTACTTTGAAATACTACTTTTAGTGTTCTATAACTAGTTAAAAATCTTAATTGGAAAGATAACTTACAGAAAGTACATCGAAAATTTAAAATGATGTGCTCCTTATAGGCATACTTTTTTT
>PVKH010018330.1:0-15168 GCA_004027955.1 Chaetophractus vellerosus | reverse complement strand
AAAAGCTAGATGGAAGCAAATTTGCAGTGACTGCCAAGAGTGCAGACACCCAGAGAATTATGGTGCTAGTTGATAAAATTCAGTATCCCTATAGGCTAATTTTCTCAGCAGCCAGCAAGGGTGCTACTCAACATACCAATAGACTAAATCATGGTTGATGGCTAGGCCAGTGGTAGTTGCCTCAGTTGAAAGTCAGAATCCCTTGTCCTGTTTCCAGGACTTTGACAATTTTTAGACCTGCAACCCACTGATTTCAAGAGAGCCCAGATCCTCAGAAGGAAGGACCCTATAACAGCTTGGACTATTTACATGGTAATGATTTTTCCAGTTCTTCCCATATAGAGATCTATGGCCACTTACTCAGGAAACTGTACATTGGAGAAAGGCAAATACCCAAACATTTCATTCAAAGATCTGGCTATTTGGCCCAATGTGGGACCATTCTGAAGGGTTCTTTTAATTCCAGTGCTCCTCATGGATTTGGATTATATTGCAGCTTATCCGCCTGCCCGGCCATCTTTCCTCCCTTCCTTTCCATGGTTTGGATTCCTTAGCTACTCTACATAATCAACCAGAGCATTGCACTTTTTCTCAGGGTCTGGTTCTTGAAGCCCCCGACCTATGATGACGTTCAAGAATTTCCCTCTTCCATTTATATCAAGACAACTAATAAAAGCAATTAACATTCTAGAGTAGGTGAGCATTGTTGTTCTTTCACTGAACAGGCATTTTTGGATGCTGAAAACGTGCCAGCGCCTGACAGACAGGACAGGTGAACACCATTGACAAGGTCTCAGCCTTCCCTTAGAGTCAAGGCAAATGGAATAGAAAAAAAAGTGGACTCTCTCTCTCTCTGTCTTTATTTATATAAAAATGGGGGTAGTGGATGTAGCTCAGTGGATAAGCACCTACTTCCCAAGTATGAGATCCTGGGTTCAATCCCCAGTACCGTCTAAAAAAAAAAGGAAAAAAAAGGAGGAAAAAGAGAAAGAAGTCATCCATTATACATTTCATGATAAAACACACACATTGTTCATGATGATGTTAGTATTTACAGAAGTTATAAGAAGAAATTTAAGGTTGAGTCTCCAGGCAAGAAAAGCTTATGAGCTTTGTTTTTAAAAGTTATGGAAAAAAACTGAATAATTTATATGAAGAGCTGAATAATTATGTCTTAGTAATATATCATCTCATAGTATTATGAGATAAAAATTATTAGAATATATTAAATTTATTTTTAAAGAAATGTCTGTTTATAAAGATCAAATTATAAATATTTAATTGCTTTGCTGAAAGAGCTGGAAGAATATATATTCTCTTAAATTAGAAAAATTTTCAATATACTGTGATGGAATTCCACCTTGAAAACAAAGTCAGAAAGTTTGTTCAAAACTAGTTTTGTACAGAATAAAAATATATAGCAAGGCCACAAACAGTGAGTAATAATAAAGGATAGTTAGAGTGTATTTCACTAGGGCCACTATTTCATGAAATAATGTTATAGAATTAAAAATTCTAACAGCATTAACCTCCTCATTACTATTGGGGATGTGAGCAAAATACATCAGCAAACTGTATAAAATTCAAGTAGAAATTAAATCAAAATTAAAGAGACAACCTCTATGAAATCCTTAGAAGGAACAAGATTTTTACTATTGTATAGCTTTCCAACTTCTCTATTCTTTCTTCTTTCCTCAAATCAGAACAACATTGTCAAATATAAAGACATGGTTCCTAAAATAACAAAGCAGATCCATGTTCCATCTATCATCTTGCATACAAAATCACACTGCAAAGCTTACAAAGCATAAATAAGTTCTATTGGTGGTAAAAATCCCATCTGTACTTTTAGGGCTTCCTAGAATAGTTTCTGGTATTTGGCAGTAAAGACCATCAATATATATATATAAACTCAATATGTCAAATATTTATTAAATATTGCTAAATATTTACTAATCATTTACCAGAGTTAGAAGCCATCCCCCCTCCCCCTTAGCTCCACCACCTACTGTAACAGTTTATACCATTCATTTGGTATTTACCATCCCAACACTTGTGCTTTGTTTTGAACATGAAGATATTTTATATTCCTAACTAACTTGAGGCAAGAGATTATCCTGTACTTGTTAACACTTCTCTAACCTCAGAGCTCTATGCCCATCATTTACACATAATTGTTTTAATAACTGGTCCTTCCTGTTTGGTTTACTTGAAGAAACCCAGAGAATATGGGATTTTGCTCTTTTAGTTCACAAACCAGAGGAAAGACAGGGTAAATTGAAAAATTGAGTATCAAGAAACTCTTCCTCTCAATAGATGACTGGTAAAGCGCTAACAGAAAACAAACAAACCAAAACACCAAACCAACAATTAAAAAAATTATAACTATTGAGTATCAAAGGATATTCTGATTCAGAATGATTGCCCAATAATTATTTTTGATTTAAGTACTCTGGGGCTTTGTTAAAATTGTTAATTAATTAATTACTTAAAAATAATCTATCACTCAATGGCGTATCAGAAAGGAAATGTATTTTTACAAAATGCTTGGTGTTGACTTTGCATGTCTGTATATACTTAGGCATTTCTTTGGATCTGGCCTGTTCACATGATTCATTTCTGCATTTGGAGGTAGCATGGATAGCATCAGACTTTGAACTCGAGAGTGGTATTGAATTCTTTCTTCTCCTATTGAGAGAAGAGTAAAAAGTATTCTTAGTAAAATAAATAAGTGGAAGAGGGTAGACATAAATAAGTGTAAGAGACCATAGCATCAGAGGCAATCAAGGTTACTGTGTCCTACATCATGTTAATGAGTATTAATTTGTACCAAGCTATTACAATCCTATTACCTGGATCACATCACGTAATATTCTTAACCATACCATAAGTTAGGCATTTTTATTATGCTTTTTTTTTTTTTAGTAAGGAGAGATTCTTGCAGAAATGTTAAGCGCCTAGCCAACGTGAACCAGATAGTAAGTAGGTGGCTGAGCCAGAACACAAATCCATGCTGCTATAGATAATTGCAAATTGTTTCAAATTGTTGTTTGAAATAATAATAATAACAAAAACCCAATTAAAGGAGCTCATATTTATCACACTGAAAATGTGTTTAATATGAGGCAATTGAATGTGTTTTCCAGGGTTGTGAGATCAAGAAACTGCCAAGGACTCCTTGGATCTCTACTCCAGTTCTGCCATGCTATTCTCTGCGGTGACCTTCAGGAAGAGGAGTGGAGACCTGAACCAGTGGTTTCTCCTACTTCCAGTGCTCAATGAGAGAAGACACTGTCTCTGAAAATAGTCTTATAAATCTCAACTCATGAATCCTTAAATTCATACCATCACTGATAGGAACGTTTTAAAAATATATCCTCCTAGGAGTGGCAGCAGACGTGGTTACAGATCTTGTCTCAGTTTCTGTAAGGTACCCATAAAGCACAACTGTTATCCAGGCTCAATAGAGTAAAAATAAAACTTTTTATGCCACAGAAGGGCCTTGCATGGAGAAAAAAGCAAGAATTTATTGATTTGCCTTGAGCATTTGTAGCTGTTGCCCGTATTAAAGCGCTGAGATACTAGAGTGTAAAAGAGCCCCTTATAAGAGGCTGCAGAATTCTACAAAGGAAAAGGAAGTGGGGAGACGAGGGTGGAAAGATTTTCTATGACCTGAAAAGAGTATTCATTGTAATAGTGATGATGACGCTATTCCCATTCTTCAATGTCCCTGGCAGATATTAACCTCCTGACATCATAGGAGGATAAAGGACAGATGTTTTCATTCAATCATGAAGGTGCAGTGGACAAAGAACCTACTCACTTATACTTCTCGTTATTTGCTTTTTAAACTCTAGTTAAAGTAAAAAAAAATTGTCAGTTATTTTTATAGGCAGCAATGTCTAACAATATTTACCTGAAGACTAAAATTGACAATTTTAATAAGTTCTGATGGGGCATGGACTCACTTTCATCATTATAAAACTTTTGAAATGAAGTTATGTGATTAATACTCACTTCTTTTTTGCTGATCCTTGAAGTTATAAAAGGAGATTGGCTTCTTTTAGAGCTTACTTGGATATTATCAATACATAGATTTATTACTCTACAGCTATAGTTAGTCAATGATGTAAATTCAAGTGCATATGACGCTGCTCACCATGGATATATGTTACAAAATGCAATAAAAATGTACCTTGGAGTCCTTGCAGTTAATGAATATTTGTAACACAGATAAAAATTAATGATAACTATTACTATTGAAAATTTACCTCCAAAATATGTATGGAAAACCTAGTGAATATCCGTGGATTCTAATAAACTTGGTTGTGATGTAAAATGTTGCAATAAGATTATGAAAGACTTTCTGAAAAGCTTATGGTAATATTATGCTTACACTTAAAAAGATCGGAATTAATAAAATAAAATATTTTCCTAAAATATCTAATTATTATCTTATCATTTAAATTGCAGTGTGATTTGGAAATCTGAAAGTATTACAAAACACACCAATTTTAAGTTCTTGCAAGAACTTTGTATAATGGCTAATATTTTAAATATATGGTGGCAATGCACTTCTTTAAACATTCTCTTGTTTGTGATTAATAAGTTAATAACACAGGTAGTAAAGCAGCTTGCCTAAACCGATATGATAATTAGAAAAAAAATGTTCAATTACACTTACAGTTTTCTCATTAAATATGTCCTAGACTTGAAATTATATAAAAATTGAAGTTGGAAATATTAAGAAAATAAATTAAACAGTGTTAAAACTTTACTTATAATTAAGTTTTTAAGTAATTGAAAAAACAAATGTATCCTATTTTAACAGACGGATTTCTCAGAGTTATGCATAATTTTATTTCAGTACATCATTTCTCTGTCCTTGTCTCTTTTAAAACTGAGACATTGATTTCTTTCATGAAGGAATATGTACAAAATGGAATAAATTCTGATATATTGCCATGATTATAAGGGAGAAACAATAGGAAGTGGCAAAAAGCAGACCCCAAAGCAAAGCCCTACAGGTAGAAGAGATGGGTGAACATCTGTGCAGTCAACAAGATAGGGGCAAATATATGCTTCAAATGTGTCAGCAGAAGACAGGGAGAGCTAGTTCAGCCTTGCCCATACCAGTAAGAGAAGTCTTAAATTAATTATTTCTCAGTTTGTTTAGTCCTTGAAATCTCTACTAAGGGAATCAAACATGAAGCTTCAAGACACTCTGAAAAATCTCAGAACATTATATTTCATATTCAGTGATGTGTATAACAAATGTTGGAAAAATGATAACAACAAAATTACAAGCAAACAAACAAAATCCAATATCAAACAAACAAGCAAGGTCACAGACATTAATAGATACCAGTGATTCAAACAGATGCAAAACTGAGTCATCACAGCATTTAGAGGATATTGTCTTTTCTTCTTGAGAAGACAGGACCTTGTTCTTGAGAGGCAATTGATTTCTCCATAAATATACACTAATGACCTTTCTGAAAAAATAAGCAAGTTTCAGTTATTAAGAATGTATAGTATTGCCAGGGGGGGGGGGAGTTTATTATCATTTAAAAACCATGCTTAGCACATGGAATAGTTCCTTGTAGAGATCTCTGTTCTGATTTTCCCCTGTGTTAATACACTGAAATCTTGAAACCACATCGAGATTTACCACACTATGTATTGCTTTTGCAAAGATCCATTGGCAAAGCACTGACTTGTGTTTTATTTTTGCCATCATTTAACTTCTCACTGTCTTGTTCTATTCTGAATTGAGGTGAATAACTTTGAGTGTAGACTTCCAAATATAGTTAGAGAATCAGCAGCAGTCAGGGTAGACTTCTTTGGGTCTGTTTGCTAAATTGTGTTCAGCCAAAATTTGGACAGTTGAGAATATATATCCTGCCACATCGCACTGCTCAGCTAATCCCTCTTTTCTGGCTGCTACTGCCTGTGGCTTCCTGAGCCAAGGAAGCTCAAAGCAGCTCGCATTCCACGAGTGGGAAGGGCGCTGCAGTACATGCTAGTACGTTTTGAACTGAACCTCCAGGGTCCTGGAGGAAGATGCATTCAGCCCCACTGTAGGCAAGATTCAAATACCATTCCCAAGTTCACACAGCTGGTGAGTGGCTGAGCTGGGATTTGAAGTTAAATCTGCCCGACGAGAAGTACAGGACTGCATTCCTCTGCCCGCATTGATTTTCATGGGTGCTATTACTTCTATTTCAGGACGACCATCCAGTACAAACTGTCTAATGGAGGACCAGAGAGTTAATATTTAGACTTTGTGGGCTACAAACGACTCGGTCATGTATTTTTATATACATATGTACAACAGATATGCTTTTAAAATGTGAAAACCATGCTTCATTCTAGGGCCATATAAAAACAGAGTGTGGGACAGATTTGGCCTGCAAACCCTTGATCTTACACACATAACAGCTTTGCCAGACCTGGCAGGCTACCTAGTACATGCTCAAACACAATAATGAAAAATATAATGATCCCAGAAACAGTGCTTCCCATTCCCTAGAGCCTAGCCTTAAAAACAGAGACTGTCCTTTATATACAAGCAATCTGCAAATTCCTTTAAAGCAATTCCATTTCTGTCAGGCACTCTTTCTTCTCCATCCTCTTCGTCATGTAAACTTGTGTTCCTACCCAGTGAATCCTTTGAGATGCAATAAGCATTTATTGGATCAGGCATATTAATATTTTAAGAGAATGGTGTGGACTGACTCCATTAGACTGTGTCACAGCATGCAACACACAGTCCCAGTCCTGAAGGAAAATCCCAGCAGTGAAAAAGGAGTGTACTGTTTCATTTTCCTGAAATTGCATTTTGCTTTTGGAATCTGTGTATTTATATGAAGATTTTACTAGTCTCAAGAGTTTGTCCTATACAGTTCAGTTTTATTCTATCTAACCTCATCAACTCATACCAGAATATAAAGCTTTAGATACTAATTTATTACTTAGCTGTTTTGTTACTATTTTACATTTTCTGGCAGAAAATTTATCGCATATATGTAGATAGATACTTTATATTGGATTAAGATTCTTAGCAGAATTACTCTTCCATTTTTCTTTCATTTATCCTCTTTTCCTTTCTTTTTTTTTTTAATTATATATCCCCCCCTTTCTGCTTGTTCTTGCTGTGTTGACTTCTGCGTTCTTCTGTGTCTGCTTGTCTCCCCCCTGTTGCGGGGGCCCGCCGAGTCAGCTCACCGCGCGGCGGCCTTGCCTGCTCACAGGCAGCTTGTCTTGCCTGCGGGGGCTTGCCCTGCCTGTGGCGGCCTGCCCTGCCATGGCAACTTGCCTTCTCAAGGCAGTCTGCCTGCTCAAGGAGGCCCCGGGAACCAAACCCTGGGCCTCCCATGTGGTTAAACCGGCGCGCTACCAATTGAGCTACAGCTGGCCCCACCTCCTCTTTACCTTTCTACACTTAAAATATATTTATTCCTTTGTGTCTGATTTTAGCAGTAAAATTTTACTATTATAGAAAATATTGAAAAGAAGAACATAATGAATATCACATATAATATTATCATACATGGATAATGACTAGGAAATACATGAAGTAAATTTCCAGGCTTTTTCTATAATTCTGTGTAGTGAGTGTTTTGTCACTATACACATTCACACATACATGTATGCATGATTAAATTTTAATGGGCTTATACATGTGTTATATATAGGTTTTGGAGGTTTGGGGGATTATACAGAATATAGAAGTTTGTGTCTCTCTTCAGTGAAAACTGCTATAAAAATTTCCTTTTTGATTGATATTAGTTGAAAACTTCATTATTACTGACTTTTTAATACCCCAATCTTGAAACTATGTGGCATTCCATATCCACACTTATTAAGTTAATTCCCTATTTTGGTACACTTAATTTATCCCCAAATTCTATTATAAATCTTTCTGAAATAAATATTTCTTACATAATTTTGATGTCTTATTTCTTTAGATTGAAGTTTTGAAAGAGGAAATTGCTTGATGAAGTGGTATACATGTTTAAGCATTCTTAATATAATATCAAGAAATGGTACATTATTTACTTCAGAATGACTAAAAGACTCAAGCCTTCTCTATGGAAGGATTGAGAAGAAACAATCTTTTGTTCCATTTATCTTTATTTTGCCATTGCACACAAGAAGACCACATTTTTTTTTTAGGTCTCTGCCTTGTTTTTTCAAGTTTTTCAGTCTTTTAAGTGTCTGCTAGATTTCATTTCTTTAATCAAATATAATTGATGGATTGATTCGTTGATTGGTTGATTGATTGAGAGGTTTATAGGTTCAACAGGCAACTTTGCATACTCACATTTGCTATCATAAATTATCTGTTTGCTGTTTATCTGTTTTCTGATTTTAAAAACACAGCTGTCTGTTTTCTGTTTTTTCTGTTTGCTATAACTTACATCTTTTTAAAAGGTTCCACTATTTGTCCATTTCTCTTTTTTATTTATATATTCTTTAAAAACAGCTTTGCAATCTTTTAATTCTAGTGATTTGGAAAGCATACTTTGTATTTAAATGTGAAGGATGGATATATATATATATATTCATACACATATATATACACACATAAAAATATCAGTAACAATAATTATTCATTAAATGACCTTATTTCAAAAAAAAATCACACAAGCTTGTATAAGCTTGTATATCTTCTTAACCTCATAATGCTCGGCTTTTTATTGATAAAATTTGGTATTTATCAGCAATAATTTATTAGTAGTGTATTAGTCATAGAATATAATTTTGCTTGACAAAATGAATCACTTTTTCCAGAATTATTTTTAAATGTACTATATTTTATATCCTGATACTGAATAATCTTAAGTTTTCATTAAACTGGATTTATTTCTCATCATACTTCTTTTATACTAATAATAAATCATTTTATTTTTTGAAAAATTTCAATCTTTAGGAAAGTTGTAAAAATATTGCCACAATTATTGGATTTCAAAAATTTACTAATTGTTAAAATTTGTCACATTTTTCCATTTATCTTTATTTTAACATTGTCTCTCTGTGTATACGTGTTTCTTGAATTATTTGAGAATAAGACATTGTGACACCTCTCTTCCAAATGCTTTGGCATATAAATTCCAAGAAACATGATAAGAGTCATAACCAAAATAATATTATCATATTTCATAAATTTAACCTTGTCAAATACTATTTTATAATAATCAACATGTAACTTTCCCCAATTGTCCCACTTCTTTCCTTTATATCTGTTTGATGTTGTTTATTGTTGTTCAGTCTGGGAAAGAATCAAGAATATTGCACTATGTTCATGACCAGATGCATTTATCAACTTTTATTTTCTTATTTTTAATTATTTTTGTCTTTCATGACACTGACATTTTTAAGTAACCAAGCCAAATGTTTTGTAGAATACTCCTTGACTTGTATGTGTTTGATAGTATCTTCATGATTACATTCAGATTAAAGAGTTCGGGAGGGAATATTTCATCAGTGTTGTTATGCTTTTCTCATCATGTCATTTGATTGCACTGATGTTAATTTATTCCACTATCTTAATGTTAAGTTTGACCACTTAGTTAAAGTACTATCTCCAGATTTACTCCTTATAGGAGTTCGTTTCTCCACTTAAGAATCAATTGATGCTAATATGTATCAATAAAATTGATTTGTTTTTTTAAAAATTGGTAACTAATTTCTGGTTGGATAACCAAACTTTGTGACTATCTCATTTTTCAATAAATTTTAACCCAAGATTTTCATATCCATTGATGTTTCTTGACTTATCAATTATTCCCATTATATGTTAAAATGGTAATTTTCTAATTAATTTATTCTTTCAACATGTATCAGTTGACATTTTTCTGTGAAGAAGTTTTTACTATCTCCCCTCAGTATTTTACTTTTATGACTTTTAATGACAACTTAGACTCGTGGAATTTTTCCAATGTTTTATAATCCATTTCTGTAATATATGCATTGTATTACTCAAGTTATCCCTATTTAAGCCAGTGCAATGCCCTTCTCCTTGATCCTATGACCTTTTGATACGATCTCGTATGTGCCTGAGCACTTCTTTACTTCCTGGAGTTAAAGATATTTCAGGTTCTCTTTGTACTTTCTCTGCCCCAGCCATGGAATGGGCCATCTCTCAAAGAAAAACTGGGTCCTTATATTGGTTAATGAGAACTTGTACTCTTTGTTTTTAATTGTTCAGCAAAATGTTTGTCAGGACAAGTATATTAGTCGACCAAAAGGGGTGCTGCGGCAAAGTACCAGAAATCTGTAGGCTTTTATAAAGGGTATTTATTTGGAGTAGAAGCTTACAGTTACAAGGCTTTCAAGGTACTTAAAGTACCGTAAGAGGTACTCTCTCACCCAAGTCAGTTGCCATGTGTTGATGTAAGATGGTGGGTGATGTCTGTGAGGGTTCAACCTTCCTTCCTTCCTTTTTCTCTTTACAAAAAAAATTTTTAATGAAATAATTTTAAAAATGTTTTAGACATTGTTTCTTTCATCACTGTAAGATCTATTGTCTTGCATGTACTGTGAGATTTTCTTCCGTATATTCCCCTGGTGTCTTTATTATTATTATTATTATTATTTTTATTTTTATTTTTAAAAGATACTTAGATTTAATAAAGTGCTATATAAAAAAATAAGGGATTCCCATATGCCCCCTCCCCCCCCCACCACCCTCCATTCCCCACATTAACAACTTCTTTCATCCTCCTTCCTCTTAAGGCTCCATGGGCCCAGCTTCTTCTGATCTCAGCTGTAGGCTGGAAGGCTGGCTTCTTTCCAGGCTCATCTGCACTGGTCTCGTCACAAGGTCATCTGTAGATTGCTAGACTCATCTCTCTTCCCGGGGCTGCAGGATCAAAGTTCATTCCTCTTCAGTGTCTGTGGAGCTCTCTCTATTCCTCTGTGTGTATCTATTTCCGTGTTCTTGATTGAGCGTCCATTTATATAGCCCACCAATGGGGTGGGGACTCAACCCTGCATGCCCTAATGATGTGGTCAAATCCAAGCCCTAATCTTGATTTAATCAAGTAAAAGTAAAGCCTTTGAATTTAACACAATCAAAGGGTATCACACCCAGAGAAACAGACCAGTTTATAAACATAATCGAAATATCTTTTTGGCATTCATAAATAATATCAAACTGCCACAACAAGCTACATAACTTTCCGGGCCAGTTCAAAATGAAAATGTGGGAAACTTGTTAAAAAATGTATTAAGAATTTCAAGATTATAACAGCAGAGGTTTAAACAAAACACGGAGTCATTCTGAATGTGGACCTCTGAGTAACTGCACAGGGTATGTGGAGCTTGCCCTAGTATTTTGTACCATTTCAAATTCCAACCAGCAAAGTGTGGCATTCCAGTTGTTCCAAATCCTCGCCAATACCTGGTAATGTCAATCTCCTTAATTTTTACCATTTGGGTGGTTAGGTAGTAGTACCTCATGTTGGCACTTATCATTTTTTGGATGAATGAAAATATAGATTATCATTTAGCAGTCATTTGTATATGTACTCTTAGAAATAGTACATTTTTATTATTTTATCTTTATATTATTGTTGTAGTAGTTATTTATATAATCTGGACACAAGTACTTTTGGCAGATATATTTATAGAAAATATTTTTTTCCAGTGTGTGACTGTATGCTTTTTCTCTTCATTTTCTTATTTTTTTTTTTAACAGAAGTTTTTGTTTGTTGGTTTATTTCTTTTCAAACAGGTGGAATTTATCATTTTTAATGGTTAATATGTTTTTATTTTTAACAGCTATGTACAGCATGGGAAGCATAGAGAGATTGAGAGGCGATGAAACATTTTTATTTTTATTTTTTTTAATTATTATTATTGAAATAATGAAAATGCTCTACTAATGATTGAAGTGGTGAACGTCCAACTATGTGATTATAGCAAATACCATTGAAAGTACACTTTGGATGGATTCTATACATTAATAATATGTATCAATAAAATTGATTTTTTTTAAAAAAAGAACTATTTGCCCCAAGATCTTGCCTATTTTCTCCAATGGCTTCTACTAAAGTTTATAAAAGTTTTAGCTTCTGTGTTTATTCTATACTTAATTTTGAATTAATTATTGGCACGGTGCGAGTTCAGGGTTAAGGTTCTTTTTTTCTATAAGGATATCACATTGTTGCAGCATCATAATATATTGAAAAGGTTATTTTTCCTTAATGAATCATCTTAGCACCATTTCTCAAAACAATTGACCATACATGTGTGGGTATATTTCTTGACTCTCTATTGTTTTCCATTGTTCTGTATGGTTTTCCTTATAGAAGGAAATATCACTCTGTTTTAATTACATTTTTAAAGTGAATTTGAAAGTTAAGTACTCTAACTTAAGTCCTTGAAATTTCTTCTTCTTTTTCCAAATTGTGTTGTCAATTATAGGCAACTGGTTTTTACAAATAATTTTAGAATTACCTCAAGGATTTCTATTTAAAAGCCTAGTTTTTTAAAACAATAAAGCCAATACTTTTATTTAAAGTGAGATGTGAAAAGTTAAACATACCTGCATTTAAATTAAGGAGAAGAAAAGGAAATCAATGCATATACAGCAGCTGTAAGGTACTCTGGCCACCACAGTGAGGGAGCTGTGCAGGCCACGGGGCCTTCTGGGGAGACCCTTTGTTCCCTGGTACAGGGAGAGACGGCTGCCTAGCAGCTGGCACAGATGTAAGACAGAGCAGTCTCCCCAGGTGTGGAGGAGAAACACAGGCAAGTTCTTACAGTCCAATCACCCATTTTCCATGACCACTCTTAAGCTTATCATATGTTATTTTATCATCTCCTTCATTTCAATATACTTTTATTATAATTTCATTACATGTTTAAAGTCTGGCTTTCACAGAAGGCATTTCAGGTAAGCTCTCTAACGACACTGAGAATGCAGAATAATCTCACGGATAAGTTCCCTCCAAGTCCAACTTCCAGGAAATTTGCAAGTAGACTGAAACACTATCAACGGAATTTAGACACTAAAGACCTTTCTCTGGGTGTTATCCTTGACTTTATCTCCTTGGCCTTTTTCTTCTCTTATCACATCTGTACCCATCTTATTGGGGTCTCAGCACTGTCCACTAAACACAGAAACTAGACAGGAACACTTTTTAGTTCCAAATATATACCTAGTTCCAAATATATGGTAAGGGCCTAAATATTTGCTGAGAGGAAGTGAATTTTAAAATACATATGCTTTGGTTTAAAATAAAAAGTTTTATTTTTATAAAAACAAAAGAAAATGAAAAAGCTAAAGAAATTATATATAAAGAAATCACAGGAGTAGCCACTACTGTAGTTTGGTTGAGCGTTCACGAGGGTCTCGGGGTGTGACATCAGGGGTGAATTGTCTACTTTCAAAGCTGTGACCTCTTTTATGTCTGCTTCCACTATAAAACAATGGCCTTTGGAATGCTTTGTTACTTCATCAATAAATCTGTGATAGGGAATTCTGGCCACAGAACTCATAGACATTTCCGTTGAGGTAGGATCTTATATTTACTATTCACTGCCTTGATTTCTTTAATAAGATCGTTCATTTGACAATAGGTTAAGCAGGATTTCCTGTATATAGGAAAACCACTGAACTCATCAGACGTTATGAAGGGAATTTCTTTAACATCTCTTTGCTCTTCCAGGGGCTCTTGGTGGGTGCAGTCTCCTCAACTTTGGTTCTTCAGGGTTTAGATCTTGTTCCTTTACATAGCTCTGTGCTGCTGTGACCTGAGGCAAATGGGGAGAACTGTTTTCTTTGAGATGTTGCCCATCTTTATAGTCTTCTTCAAGAGATTCAGAGTTCCTTGAGTGAATTGTTCGTTCGTTCTTGATAATGAATTTTCAATTCCAATGTATTTAGAAGTTCATTTACTATGATGACTTCATCTGTTTTATTTAATATAGTCTCAAGGTAGGTTCTTGGCCACAGTTTCTTAATGACAGTGTTTGTTTACTATTGCCAATCTTTTCTTTAATGTGAGAGAATAATTGTTCCAGATCTGAAGAGGCCATCCTGTAAACTGTATTAACTCAGAGGACAAGTAGGGGTGGGCCGGTCTAAAGAATCCACACCAGCTAAACCAAGCCACAGAAATGTCAACCCTGCTCCACCTCGGCCAAAGATTGCCTTCCGGCTGCTCCGACTGCAGGATTCCCAGGACCAGCCTCCAACTTCTGCAGCCTGGAAGCAAACACCCACTCGACTCTGGGACGCCAGGCTCAGAGCCGGCTCTCAGCCTCAAGTCCGGGAACTTGGTGAAATTTTGAATGTGAACTGTTGTTAAATCTACAAATCAATTGTACCTAGAGTTCATTAACTTCTGCAATCCATCAACATTTTATTGCTTTTTATTTACTTAAGTGCATTTTAAAAGTTTCTCTGGGCAATGTTTTATAGTTATCCGTGTACACAGCTTGCACATGTTTTGTTACATTTTTCTCTAATCACTTCATGTTTGTGGATGTTAGTTTAAATGACATTTTAAAATTTAATGTTTAATTTTGTGTTGCTTGTATATAAAAATATTAATGCTTTTAGAGTTGACCTTGTATCCTGTAATCATGTGAAAGTCACATAGTTTTAGTAACATTTCTTATAAATTCTTCAGGATTTTTTATGAACACATCATTTTCTGTAAATACAGAAACTTACTTTTTCTTCCAACCTATATGCCTTTAGATCTTTTCTTCCCATTGCACTTGCTATGCCTAAAATTTGAATTTGAAGTAATAAGATTAGACATCTATACTTTGTTCCCATTCTCTCACATGAATTGGTAGTTTTTCTGCAGATTCTCTTTATCAGGTTAACAATGTTCCTGTCAATTCCTAGTTTGGCAAGAATTTTTATTATGAAAGTCTGCTGAAATGTGTCCCTGGTACTGAACTGGTACAGGAAACCAGAGGAAGGAAATTGAAAAGTTGGTGTGATATTTTCCATAATTGAGTAGTATATGGAAATTTTAAATTATAACAATGATGTAATCAGATGGCTATTGCTTGGGTCAGTTGATTCTCCAGAGCAGAGATTGGCAAGATTTTCCTGCAAAGGATAAAGAGTAAGTATTTTAAGCTTTATGTGCTCTGTAACATATTCTTCTTTGCTTTGGTTTGCCTGTTTTGTTTTTTTTT
>PVKH010018329.1:0-15161 GCA_004027955.1 Chaetophractus vellerosus | reverse complement strand
TCTCTTCTTTTGAATTCCCATGAAAGAATAAGTATGCACAAATAGCGAAGACAATTTTATGAAAAATAAAAAACTAAGATATTTTCCTACTACATATATAGACATAATGCAAAGTTATAAATAAGGAGAGCCATGAGGTATTGGGGCACTAAAAGTTAAATAGATCAATGATACAAAATTAAACCATACACATATACACACATGAATATAGTGAATAATACAATTTCAAAATATTGGGAAAAATAAAAATTATTTCTTAAATTGTCTGTTTTTAAGTATTTTTTCAATTTTGATTGTTAGAAAATAATATTTGTTTGGCTAAAACTTTTGGCATGAGAATGACAAGTTTGTTGGGGAAAAAAAGGGTCATAAATAATAGATGCATACACCCTCATATATAACCCCAAGTGATAACAACATGATAAAATCATATAACTAAAGTATTATTTCTTTGTTTCTAAATATTAGGTGAATTATGCAGGAGTTGCATAATGCTGACAAGAGGTATAGCAAAACACAACAATAAAAATATTGCTAATTATGTTTCTATAATAATGGCATAGTAAAATGTTATTAGCTATTCTGTGGCATAGCCTGACCTTAAGGAACTGTAAGCCAGAGATATTATGGTTACTAAGTATTAGTGTTTATGCATGGTATTATAATGGAGAACTAGTCTGACAAATACTGGTCCAAGTGAAAGAAATGAGCTTAAATACTCTTAGATTTATTGCTATATTTTTTAAATATAGAAGCTCTGTGTCTTAAATTGTTTTCATGTCAGCAGCAGACAACATATATATATATATATATATAAAGAAATTAGATAAATTTGCCTCAATATTACAGCCGTTCTTTGTCTCTCTCTTTTTTTTTTACTAATACATATGTACAAAGTGTAAAAATTGTTTCAGAAGGTATCTCAAAATATCCAGACATAAAACAATGAGCCCTCCAAAAATGTCAAAACAGCTTTAACCTGGAAATTACTTTTGGGAAACCTTTTAATGTTTCTATACATTGCTGGCAGCCTACAAAAGCTTCTTGATGCATTTTTAATGAACCATATTTATTATCAGATACAGCATTTTGTACTCTATCAGCAGGGTAGTTGAGTTGTTAAACAAAAACAAGTTTCCTAAAATAATATATAGTCTCTCATATTTCACTATTATAACTTCAGAAGTCACAGAATATTAGATACGCAGTAGCTTTGCCTTTTAAAAGCTTTGGCATGGACACCCTGACTTTTCTATCTCCTTAACAAATATCTGGCTGCCTTATCTCTTTTGAATCTTTGGAATAATATTTATAAATCTTGATCCAATGAAAATCTTATAAGCTAGAGAGTACTGTCAGAATGAAAATCCAAACCATTTACTGCTAATTCATTACTCTTGACCAAATTATCCTGATTCTGACATGTTGAGGGGAGCAAATATAAGAAAAACCTTTCATTTGACAATCAAAAGCACAATGATGAGGTTATTTCTAGGTACTTAGACTCCTTTACATCACTTTCTATAACATTTTATTAAGTAAAATTCCATCTAAAGCGAGGCATTCTAATCTTTACCCAAATCTACATTTACTCCCACCCCCCCCCAAAAAAAAAAAACACCTCAGACTTTTCTCCAGAGAGTAACTACAAAGGGTTAAACAAAATCCACCCTGACAATACCAGAAACAGTTCTCTGTCGGTGTGTGTTGGTTCACTGCTCCACAGGGCATAGCAGATGTTGTGTCTGGTAGTAAGAAGGGCCCAGGAGGTGTGGGCTGTCAATCACTTTTTTCCCCCTAACTACAGGCTACACTATGGATATGAAGCCCCACTAAAACAATCTGCCTCAGCTGGGCTGTGTGAGGTATCAATAACCCGTAGCAGAGGTGTCAAGAGCCTTGCTGGAACTGAACTACCCTGCTGACCAGATGCTTAGCAAGTTAACGAGATAGCACTGAGCATTCACCACTTTTCCAACAGAACAATTAACACAACTGGAAATTCACTGCACTGATATTCTGAGGAAAGCATTTCATCAAAATTGCCTTTAATGGAACAGAGGCAAATAATAAATAAATACTGGGCCAAAGTGGGGGAAGTGTATTTTTAAGGTTCAACTTGGCAGGTACTTTGGTTAAAATAAATAAAAAATAAGAGAAACTGAAAAATAGAACCATTATCAAAAGCATTTTCTCAGTACATTCATATAAATATTTTGAGTACACTAAAACTATGTTTGGTTTCACTCTCACAAATAGTGATGTTGTATCTTTGATAACGTAGACTAACAAATTCCCTCGTAATAGATCCAAACTTAAACTTGGTTTAAGAAGAGAACCTAAATAGGCAAAGTTTTACTTAGTGAATAATCTTAGTCAGCATCTATAGATAAGTTATAAGGGCATATTCAGAAGTTATTCAGTAAACATTATTTACATATCTGCAAAACTTGAAAGGAATAAAGCAATCAAGTTACTTCACTAAAAAAGTAAATTTCTTCCCTTTAAAAGATAGCATATCAGGTTGCTCTGTTTCCTGATTTGAATATATTTTGTGTTAGTTTTTCAAGTTATATTACTATAGGTTACTTCCTATCCTCTCATTCATAATATCATTAGATAGCCATTATATGTTTAAAAATGGAGATATAATATTTTCTGAAAAATACTTGGTTTGTGGGAAAACATGAATATTAGCTTTAAACAATTTAATGTTGTCTTTGCTTTGAAATTCAATAATGCCATCAGCTTGTAAGACCTCTTAGAGCCACGCATTTCACACAGTGAAAGCTGCTTTCTGTTACAAAAGCACAGCAGCTGTGGCTCCCGCAGATACCCTTAAAGACAGATATAATAAAACACTGGGAGGGAGTAGGTCGACACAGGAGCATGAAATGGACGAGATGAAGCCCCTTTGTCACAGCCAAACAGGCTATAAAGTTACTATAGTAACATACAGTATTAAACTCCACGTGGATTGACTTAATCTTCCTCAAACAAAAAATAAAGGTTAACAAAAACCCCACTGATAATGATTACAATCACTCTACCCAAATATTTTTCAAGAAGTTGTTATTTTTCATTTAGTCTGGAAAAATGTAGGAGAGGGAATACTGGTTCATGTTCTGATTTGAAGAAACAAAGCCCCAGAAGTTCAGGGTGTGAGGGAAGAAATGCCGTTTCTAAATATTTTGTATAAATCCAATGACTCAAGTAGCAAGAAAACCAAAGTGACAGTGGGAGAACAATTAGACTACATGGATTCTGTAGCCCAGCTGTTTCCACATTCATCACATCTTTGTAGAATGGTGTGAATTTAAACTATAATACCTCTGGGTCTGGCCCTAAATTCATTGATAATTCAGCAGCCTTTTCTGAAGAGTTTCAGGCACCATTTGTTTTAGTCTATATTCCCAGAAAGAAAATAATGACTTAAAATATAAGGGGCAGTAACTATGAAATAAGAGGTGAGGAACTAGCCTGTGGAACATGGGACAAAAAGTAGAAACGAAAAGACAAGGAAATGAAAAATGTCACCAAACAAACTCTAATTCTTAAATTTCATAAAGGAAGTAAATCTAAGTGTTTAGGAGACATAACAACCTCTTGAGTAGATGTCAAGTCCTGCTTATTCTCTCTTGCAGGTACAGTATTTAATATTCTTATTTCACTGTGATTCTTACCCATATCATCTATAAACCACTCTTGTGGGCAAAACCTCACAAATTCTTCATTCTACCCAAACTATGACACACATATACAGGCACACACACAATCAAAAATCTTATCTGTTTTGCTTCACTAAGTACCCATTTTTGTGGCTCTATTTTCAAATGTTAAATTTCATCTCTTAAATGTAGGTGAAAACTTGCCATGAAAAATAAACTTTAACATATACAGGTTTGCCTATGGGAATAATTCAATGATCACTTGAATTGCTCTTTTTGAATACTATTCTAATGATCTGAAAGAGTTAAGGGACTTTTCTGAACCTTAATTTATGCCATGGAATTAGGCACAAGGACAAGCTGGACGCAATAAGAATATTTTTAGTAGGATTCAGCTAACAGGGTGAGACATACCTTTAATGGATTTAGTTTGGGTAAACAACCTTTGTCTAGACAGTCCAAATGTCACAGGTATTGGTGCTCATTTTAAGTGGTAACTTCTATGCAAATAATTGCAAAGTTGCATTTTGTTCTTTGTACTGACATTTTATGAATTAAGGTTTTTGATAGCATCAAGAGCTGAATGTACACTCATAAGTGGTGGTTTTAGTCATAAGTCTTTCTTACTGGTCACCTGTTTGACAACATGGGAATTACTGTAATCTCAGATTTATGATGTGCTATTTTTGCTGCTTAAGATTTCTAGTTGTATTAAGGACTAGAACAGAGATGTGGAAAAATTGTCAGCAGACTGTTGGGGGAGGGGAAGGGCAGAATTAGGGGTAAGAGATGAGGAAATAGTTATACAGAGAAGCATAAGGGCACTTATGATAAGTATATATTCACTTCATTAAACTTCTGTAATATATTCATACATATAAAACTATGAAATTTTGAGAATTAGAACACAGCTGTGTCAATTTTCATAGCTGTTTTAAATTTAAACTTTCCTTTTAATATATAACTGAGTACATTACCCTATATCAAATATATCCTCTTTATTAATTAATTTAAAAATCATATGACCTTTACTAGCTAGTTATGCTTAGATTCATCCATAAAGTATTGAAGAATCATAGTGAAAGGATATGAAAAAAATTAAAAATAGTCCTTCCCTTGCGAAGATACTCAACCTTGTCACATAGATTCTGATATTGGAACTCCAAATGTAATTCACCTTTATCTAGAGGCCTAATGTTTGAACACTGCACAAAACTGCCTCTAAGAGTAGCTAAATGCAACCTCAAAATTTGGGCTCATTTAATAATAGATTCATCCGACTTATTTTGTGTTCTCAATCATTCCTAAAATCCAGGGAAGATAGATCAGTAAAGTTAATTCATTCCTTATTTATAAAGTAGTAAATTCATAATTTTATATCAGTTGAAAGAACAATTTCAAAATATCAACAGTAAATTCTGACAAATACAGTTCTGCGATATGATAGAAGTTATGAAACTAAGAGTAGAATCAAGTAAATGATTTCTTTATAACCATAAAATTTCATTCTAAGGGGAAACAATTCAATCTTTTAGTGTAGGATAAAGTTTCTAATTTCCCATGAAACCATTCATTTATTTATGCATGCAACTTTTCTATAGTCACTATTTTAATTTTGTTAAGAACAATGTATCACCTGAGGTTGCAATTTATTATACTGGATGAGAACATCAGAACCACAAACAGACAAAAATCTAATCCATAATAACAAGGATATGGGTTCCAGAGCAACTACCATTGCACTAAATGTTGTATTAGATGAGAATGCGGCACTGCTATCCTATTTATAGACGGTATAATCTATTGCTTCTTTTTCTCTCTGCCTGCCTTGTATAGTCCACATTCTACCAGAAAGGCTGTGAGGTTCAAAACAGTAATTAAAAACCCAGGGCTCTAATAACTTTGATGAATATAGGGGATCTGCTCCATTGTACAAGTTGCTCACATAGAAGGAAAAAAATAAATGAAGTTTTAAAAGATAAATTAGTTTAATTCATAGAAAAAAGTTCACATAATGAGTAATAGTTCTCACAAAGCAGTCCTGCCATCTTCATTCAAAGAAGTAAATAAGGAAAGGAAAGGGAACTTCCAGTCATGTTTTTAGTGCTATCAGCTGGAAAGTGTCAGACTCTTAAAATTGCTGTAATTTTCACCTCAGGCATCTCAAACACTTAGTGAAGCATCCAGGATGAAATCCGCAACAATCTGAAAACTCCAGCACCCTTCTCACAGACCCGGCAGGACACCTCAAACTCCCGAGACTCTTCTGGCATCCTCAACTTGATTCCGACCTCACTGAGGAGTCCATCAGAACAACAGAGCCACCTTCATCTGATTCCCTATTGAGATAGGAAAGAAGAATCAGGAACAAATGACAAAAGCCATTACAGACAGTTTATATACAGAACAGAGTTTTAATGAAACTGTAGGTTGCACCCCAAGTTCCCTAACTTCAGAAAGAATGGTATGAACTGAAGTTTCTAGTTTGTGAATGGACTTAAGATAATCTTCACATAAGCATATCTGTGCTAACTCTGTACTATAGCTATATTGTGAATCAGCAGCAAAAAGCAGTTGAATATGATTTATTTCTGTATCAATAATATTTAGCAAGAATAGTAATAATATTTTTCATGGAATATATGCTCTTCCAAAGGCTCTTGGTGCTCTCTAACTATATCCACATCAGAAAGAAAACCTAGAAAGCTCATAATGAGGGAAGCTGTAATTAGTGTCGCTTTGTTTGTTTGTTTATTTATTTATTTATTTATTTATTTATTTATTTATTTATTTATTGCAGACTCCCAGTCCACAATAGAAATGGGTTTTACAATGACTTCTCTGCAAAATATGGAGTCAGATTCTCTCAATGAGCAAGTAGCCCCCGAGGTACTTTTAAGCTGACTTAACCTTTTTAAAAAAATTATATCTGTAGCTCTCTTTGAATGGACTTTCCCTAATGCCAAAAATGTTTTCATGAAATACTGTAAACTATTTCCTTAATCACTTTCATTGCTGCACTGTTCTATTTTTCAATCTTTTCTTAAAATATGAAGATTTAAAAATAGGCCTCTGTCATCTTAACAATTATGAGTTTCAAAGAGGAAAACCAAATATTTTTCCTCCTGTGATAGAGCTTCTACGTTAGAGTTTGCCTCTCAAGAAATGGTCAGTAAATATTAAACGATGATATTAGAAATTACCCCAAAATACATGAAAATAGTAGGATAATAATTTCTGAATAATTTGAAGCCCCAATTGCTTAGCTTTGTATGTACTATATAAAAATTAATTATCCTTAATATCACATGTAATTTATGATGTGCTAATAGTATACTAGAATGTGAGCTCCATGGGGGCAGAGACTGCATCTAATTTATTCATTCCTTTATCTTGTATCCAAAATACTACCTGGCACATAATAGATACTACTGTTTCTTGAATAAACTAACAAATGAAATGATTGCATTCGACCTAGTTTTCTTCAGGTGCCTAAATATATGGAAAGGAATAGATTATTTTATTTTACTAAACATTTCAACTGAGTGAAGTAAATTGGCATACACTAGGGAAACAGGTTTGAATTATTAGTCTTCCTTAATGAGCATAAAATGTATAGTAAGGTTATACCAAGCTGGTAATTTTCTTTGTTTGTTTATAAATTAATGGTCTCTGAATATATGTCACTAGGTTAGTGTCAAAGGCAAACTCAGGGACAAAATCATTATGAAAAGAAAGGAATATTTACTTGCCAAAGAAATATGTTTACAAGGGAGTTTGCTAAAAAAAAATGCTCCCTGAACACAGATCAAAGCAAGTATTTAAAAGAAAATTAATGCCCAAAATACAAGGTTACCAAGGTTGCCTGTTCACAGAGGAAGAAAAACAGTAGCTTTGTCAAATGATTATCATATCTGCAAGAGTCTTCACATATCTGCAGGTGTCAGTACTGCAAAGTTAGGAATAATCTTGTTTTCCCAGGGAGTTGGCAACTGTGGAGAAAGGACAAAAGCCTTCATTGATTTGGGGGACTGGTGCTAGACAGAGGTGCTGTTTTGTTTTGTTTATGTCCCAATGCAAACAGTTTTCTCATTTGTGTGTTTTGCTTTTATTTCTGACTGAGGTAGGATGGGCTTAGTCATAATGGAGGCAGGACAAGATGTCAATGTGACTTTTTCACTGGAATTTGTGACCAGAAAATGATTTCTTCAAGACATATTTATTGCAGGTCTCATGCAAATCTATTTACAATACCAGAGATAGTTAACCCAGTCCCTTAGCCATGTGGCTTTCCATCAAGAAGAATAAATTGGGGATGCTTTAGTTTTGTTCCCTAGCAGTCACTCAGGGCTCTTCTCAGTACACGGAAAGGTTTCTGCCCACCCTGCATGTCACCCCCATTTCATTTCCAAACAACCCTTGACTCCTTGACTCCTGGTTTTGAGGCAGGAGGGAGAGCAGTATTGAACTTGGACAGTCTTGGTTAGAATCCCAAATCTGCCACATACTGGGTTTGTTCCCTGGAGCAAATCTGTTAACCGTTGTGAGCCTCAGTTTCCTCATTTATAAGACTGTGATAATAAAATCTGTTAACAGGATTTGGTGCAAATTGCAGCTAAGGCACATAAAGAATTACAACTGTGATTGCCTATCCCCAAAGTTAACCATTTATGCATAAAGTTATTAGAATTACCACCACTATCATTTTCCTCATTTTTGCCCTGTTATTGCACTTTTGAATGAAATTTAGACTGGTTTATAGATCATGAAGTCCTTGTTTCTCTCAAAAGAATTCAGCCCACACTCACCTTTTAACTCTTGTATCTCACTGACTTGGAAGAACACTTTGGCCTAAAACCAAGCCCCAGGACTAAAGCTGCTGGCCACTACCCTCCAGCCCTAAGAAAAGCAGATCTAACCTGTCTGCTTTTACGGCTGAGGTTTTCTCCCTCTTTCAGTCTTAGAGTCAGATTCTGGCCCTGGCATTACCTATCTGTGCACCGGTTTCCTCATCCAGAGGAATCAGATGACAAAATTCTCTGTTAGCATTGTGAGGAAGAAGTTAGGTAATGAGCAGAGGCTATTTAGCACAATGTGTGTGCGTATTTAAAGTGTAATAAAAAGAGTTCCCCTTTTGATTTATTGAAGAAATAGAAATTAGTGTCCAGAACAGTTTGAATTTATATTATATACTCCTTTCAACTATTCCACAAGACAAGTGATACAAGTCTATAGGAAACACATCGGATTTTAAAATATTTTGTTTTGTTTCTATGAAAACCAAAAGAATGTAATTATTAGGCTCATTAAAGTTAATGATTTTTAACTTTGATGCTTTGAGATTTATAGTGCATTGTTTGCTAGAATGCGCGCCTGTTGATTTTCAAATCCATTATATAGCATGTTAGGCAGGACTGGGGTTTTCTAGACAATATATATTGACAATATCAAGGAAAGTACATTTTCCGTAATACAATGAGTCATTATAAAATGACCAGAAATGGCTATATATTGTAATAGTTTTAGTCAGTTTTTAATAATAATTGTTATTATAATAGTGAACTTGAAAATTATTTTATTATTTGGTTTATAAAGAAAGGAATTTAAATTAGTGCCTAGCCTAGTGCCAGGCTTATATTACCCACTCAACAAAAGTTTGTTGAATGAACAAAATTGTATGGAATCCTTATGTGGAAACTTCTGGAGGATAGGGTTATTCAAAGGATTTAAACAGGAGTGTTTAGCCAAGGATATTCTTCCATATAAAGTATTTCTTCCACTTAAGATATTGACTGCCAAGATGTCCTGGATCTAAAGGAACACTACCCATTGGATATGAGGTGTTTCCATCCAGGTTGTGATGTCAACCTTCAGAAAGAAGTAGCAAACCAAACAAAGGAAGAACACGTGCACCTTAGCACCCTAGGGAGATTTTGAGACACAACTGGAGTTCACCTGCGTAGGGACATTTGGAAATAGAACATTCTTGTAGCGTTTCATGTAAGATGTAACAAAAGTTGCTTCTTTGCCTTGGCATGAATTTATTTGTAACAAAGAATTCTTCATGTTGCAGAAAGTGAGTGAGTGGTAAGTGTATGTGTGTAGGAATACAGCTTTGTGATGTGTAAATTTGCTAAAAATCAAATATCATGTCAGACAGTAAATTTACCATGAACTTTATTTTCTGAGCTTTCACATTACAAAGGCTATCAATTGTTTGTTTGCTCAAGGTTGGCTGAAAAGCAAATAAGACTACTAAAGGAAACTGTACCTTAATATATACAGAGAGGAAACTCAGCCCCTGTGTCAGTAAAGAGAATGGGTGGATAACTTTCAGGTACGCCAGAGGACCTAGGTCATAAAAGCCAGTAGTTATCATCACACCAAAGATGGCCATGGAAACCGGTGGGGTTACTTCTTGGTTGTCATATGATTGAGGGCACTTTTGCCCTTTAACGGATAGAGGCTAGGGATGTCCTGCAAAGAATAATCCTAAATCCTGAACAGATTTTAAGTGTTTTGCCAATATATGTACATAGGTATGGTGGCACCTCAAACCTCATTTAATTTGATAAATAAACACAGGGTATTATTTGCATAGTTTTCATATACTGTATTTGAAACTTTCCAGAAATTCAGCCATTGTATAAAATGATGGAAATACAGATTTCATTATTTTCAGATGAATTAAAAGTTGTTTACCATTTAGCAACACATGTGGCACCTAAGGCAATGCTATTCATACTTGCATTGCTAATACAACACATCTGGATGGATCTGCCTTGGAAACTGCTACTTCATAATAAATCCTCATATGGGCTCAGGCATATGACCAAGAACCACTGGCAAAGCCTTATAAGGATGCGACGAAGTAATGCAAAGAGAAAATGAGAGAATGACTCTCAGCATAGCTGAAATTCTCTGTTATGTATTTCTTAAGCTAGATTCCAATACAAACACAGCAATGGAAGACCACATTTTCAGAACACAGCATGTTGTAGTTCCTGGTGCTCTGATATTTTCACCAAAAAGCTCCAGATCTTTCCTGGAACTTTTGTTGTAGCCCTTCCCTGGTCTTTATACCATACTCTAGCAGAATTGAGGCTCATGTTTCTGCTTTCAGTGCCTTTCAACTTCCCTTTTTGAGCAACATACAAGGACTGCTCTCACTGCTTCCTCCCCAAATTCAGCTAAAGTCTACATTAATGGGAAAATTAGTCTCAGTAGACCCTCAATGAGTGTAGGTTGCCTAAGCTTGCATGTGTTTGCAAGAAAAACTATGCCAGTCAATTAATTAACCATTGTTACACTGGATACAGTCAAACTACAGAATGTTAAGAAAAGGAATGTTTGGCCAAAGAAATGGTTTGTGATAAATACATACAGAAAGAGATTTGATATCATTTGGGAAATATTGGTAGCAGAGATCATGATTTGTGGAATTTTGGAGACCAGAACCCACTTCCTGCTATACCCTTCACTAGATATGTAGCTTTTTGTTTTACTGCCTGTGTTATGCAATACAATAATGCACATATGTTGCTGAGCAAAGGAGTGCAGGGTAAAACCTCAAACTTGTCAATTATTGTTACTCTTATTATTAACAATTATTTCTTGTTGTTCATCTAGATATTTAAGATAAAAGCACCTTGCAACTTGGTGCTAAGAAAGGATCATCTTTTAGTTCCTGCAAGTCTCATAGCGGAATGAAAGTTCTTTTAGAAGGAAAGCATGGAATGATAGTGATAATATTTGTAGGTTTTACACATGAAGGGTTGTAATTATAAAGTGGGAATCAAAACTATGTAGTATTTTTCTTTTTTATTCTGAATGCAAACATTCTCTGTAAATAAAAAGTGGAAGGACATTTTCAAAGTACCCATTTTTTAAAAACTTATCTCAGTGTGCTAAATGATTCTTAAAGAAATGTAAGAAAAAATCTAAAGAAATGGAGAATAGAGTGTGATTTTTTTTATCCTGATACAAGGATTTGGGCTCTGGTTTTGATTTTTGTCTTAATTTACAATGTGATTCAGAGACATGGCTAGAAAAAAAAATTTTTTTCTTTTTACAATGGTTAGATTTCTTGGTGGCAATGGTCCTGAATCTCATGTGCCAACCTCAGCAGAAGGATAAGGTAAAGTTCTCTTTTTCACTAATGTAACCCAGGGGGGGTTGATCAATTATGATTACTTGTTCACCAAATCAGTGTGCACAGTAGAAACTTCTTTCTATTGAGGTATTTTCAGTGAAATCTTCAGATAACCTTTAAACTAATTCTTTTTTATAGTACTTTTTTGTGAACTTTCTTTAAACACAATGATTGAAGCAATTTCAAGATGTTTCCAATCGAAATCGAAATTCCTCCTGGGGAAGATTGTGATTTCCATGGCCAGATGTGACCCATTGCTAAGTGCAGTGGTTCTGGGAGACTCAGATCCCGGGTCTACCCTTTCAAGGAGGCTGACATTGCTTACATGTGTAAAGAGGTCTTTGAAACTTTGGCCTCAAGCTATTGCTTCAAAGCAAAGCTATGAGATTTTTGAAAGACAATTTTGGGCAAGCTCAGTGAAAGAAAACAAGCAAAATTTCCCAGGTCCTGCTGAGTATCTGAAAAATGGGTTCATGATTTTCAAGTCTCTGCAGGCCAAGGAAACTTTGTGTTTTTGGATTCCTAGGAAGAGAATTTTCATATGTTGCAAATGACATTGTTAATATAGTTCTAAAAAGAGCTGATCAATTATGAGTGATGCACACTTGAAATTTTTTTCTTTTTCAAAGAGGTATTTGCCCTAATTTTAAAGAAATATGTCAACAGAAAATTTAGCCACTGATTCAATTACATAAAACTGCATTTGCTTTTCAATGAATGCGATCATTCATTGTTGGGAAAACTGGATATCCACATGCAGAAGAATGAAGTTAGACTCTTACCTCACAGCATATACAAAGATCAATTCACAGTGGCTCAAGTACCTGAAAAATAAGAGCTAAAAGTACAAAACTCTTAGAAGAAAACATAGAGAAAAATCCTCATAATATGGGATTCAGCAAAAGAGTCTTATGTATGACACCAAAAGCATGTACAACAAAGGAAACAATAGATAAATTTGATTTCATAAAAATTACAAACTTTTGTTCACTGAAGGAAATTATCAAGAAAGTGAAAAGACAACCTACAAAATGGAAGGAAATATTTATGAATCATATATCAGAGAACTGTTTAATATCCAGAATATTTAAATAATTTTTACAATGCAAAAACAAAAATACAAACAATAGATCACAATTACAAAATGGACAAAGAAAGTAAATAGGCAGTTCTTCAAAGTATTCATACAAATGGTCAATGGACACATGAAAACTCCACAACATTAGCCATTAGGGAAAGACAAATCAAATCTACAATGAGATACCATTTCATATTCAAAAGAATGCCTTTGATCTTTTTTAAAAAATTGGAACTCTAGGGCATTGTCAGCAGGAATGAAAATGGTGCAGCCACTGTGGAAGCCATTGTAGAAGTTCCTCAAAAAGTTAGATTTAGAATTAACGTATGACCTGACAACCCCACTTCTAGATATATACCAAAAGAGAATGAAACAGGGTTTCAAATAGATACTTGCACACCAATATTTGTAGCAGCATTATTCACTAGAGACAAAAGCTCAGAATAACATGTGTCCATCAACAAACTGGTAGATACACAAAATGTGTACATACATGCAGTGAATTATTAATTAGACATAAGAAAAAATGAAGTTATGAAATGTAGAAAAACCTTGAATACATTATGCTTACTGAAATAAGCAAGACACATAAGGACAAATATTGTATGATACCACCTATAATAGATGACTAAAAATAGCAAATTCTCACAGACAGAGAGCAGATTAGAGGTAATTGGGGAAAGGGGAAGGGGGATGTTTGTTTTCAAAAGTGAAAAATATTTTAAAAAACACAATAGGTATTTAAAGAAAAAAAACATTTGGAAAAAGTCATTGTTTTCTTATAAATAATGGTCAAAATATAATTGGGATTATTTCCTCACAGCACTTTTTAATTATTTTTGGCCACTAATAATATTTTGATGCTTCATTTGAACCAAGATTAAATTAAAGACTCAATCTATTTCTTGTTAAATTCAATTTCCACTAGTGGGAATTAAGAGCAGCTGTATCAAGCCATTTTAACAATGAAGATTTCCTTTAAAAATATGAAATATGTATACTTTTCATGGAATAAATATGATAGGAATCCAGACTTTATTGGAATCCACTGACTATAACTCTTATAAGATCATTTTGTTATGCTAATGAGATGTGCCAAATTTTCAGTAGTTATATCATTTTAAAGTATAAAATGTAAAGTTTAAATACATTTTATATAAGTTAAATGTAGATTAGCAGTTTAATAATGATAATAACTTAGAATCTTGATATACTTATTAATTTACAAAGCACTTGCACATTTGTAATCTAATTTTAAAAATTTGTTAATTTAGTAATGGATTGTTCCTCAAATTAATAAATTTTCATGTTATGAAAACTACCAGTTTTCTCTGAGTCCCATTCCAGATTTTTTTCCAAATGCATCAAATTATTCAGAAGAAACTAATTTTACATTAAATAGAGAATAGCGTAGGATGCATCACACACCCTGTCCTTTATATGTAAAATATTTGCCCCTTTTGAAGACTTCCACCATTAAAAATATGTCATATGTGAAATCCCTTATGGTATCAGAGCAAGAGAAAAATTTGTAAGATTTTTTACATGATTACTGAAGTTTGTAAAAAGTATAAACAGATAAAAGAAAAATGAGCCTGGTCATTACTAGCTTAAGATTTTCCTTTCCAGTTTAGGAAAATGTGTTCAGATTAAAAAAGAAAATCACAATAAATTAGCTTTAATGCCAGCAGCAAAATTTGTTAGTTGTTATGTTTATTCTATCACATGTAACAACAAAAATGTGCAGATTTTGTTTGGCTTTTTCATGTCTCCGATAACTGCCCCATTTGAGGGAAGGAGAAAACAAGAAAGGAAACATTTCTAGAAAAGCTACTTTGGTAATATCTGAGAAAACACCATTCTTATTTCACTGGGATTTTATTTCATTCATGTAGGCTTAACATCTCACTGCATGAACAAAGAAAATATCATGTGAAAAGGGCTTCAGGCTAGCTACTTCCAAAAACATTCAACCTTCCCAGTGCTATCAATATCATCTATACACCCACACAGTTAGCACTTTTGAATACATTTACGGAAAACCATTAATAAAGCAACAATCTTAGTTTGGTTCTTAACCATGTGTCACAGTGAAATAAGTTCATGTAAATCTGTGAACTGCACGGCAATGATCAAATTAACAGTCATTTCAAGAAAAAGTGCCCCTCGGGCTGAAAAATAATTAGTAGTCTCTCACTATCTTTTCCTTCTAATAAAAATCACGTTATTATTGTTGACTGTGATAATAAAACACCTCCTGTGA
>PVKH010018328.1:0-15157 GCA_004027955.1 Chaetophractus vellerosus | reverse complement strand
CAGGGTTCAGGCTTCCGGGTTCCTCTGTTCCCGGGGCTGCGTTTCTCTCTGGGCTTAGCTTCTGTTTCCTTCACGAGTTCAGCTGAAGACTATGAGACTCTCTGCGTTGCGTCTCTCCACAAGGCCAGCTGTAGCCTATCCGGCAATCGGCTCACTCCAACATCAGAACTGCTTCTCAAATCTGCTTCTCCAAATCTCTTCTCTCAATCTGCTTCTCTCAATCTGCTTCCTCAATCTGCTTTTCTTCAATCTGCTTTTCTCAATCTGCTTTTATACTTGAGACCACGCCCACCGAGGGGTGGGGCCCAACGTCCCACTGATGTGGCAGTCAACGCCCTACTCATAACTCAGTCATGCCCAGATGAACAGATTAGTTTACAAGCATAATCTAATCTATATTTTTGGAATTCGTAATTAAATCAAACTCAAACCATTACACCAGGTCTTCCTTTTCTGGGGAAGAACAGTTTTATATGGTAGGGATGGGAACTGTTCTATATACTAACTCCCTCTACTTTAAGAGGCCCTACCAGCCTGATCCAAGTGTTTTATTCTTAGTCCTAGTTTTCCTTAATGAACTATTATGTAGGATCTAGCTTTTCATAGAACCTATTTACCACCCTCTAATCTTTTATACCTAGAATTAAACTGGAATTTTGTGCCATAGAAGTTGTTACTGGCTCAGAGTTCTTTGCTTCTGGTTTTCTGAGGCATTATGATTTGGCATAAACTGGTAAAGTGGTAGTGATTCCTAACCTTCATTGCTTTCATGTTTTTTTCTGCTTGAAATGTTCAACCCCTTGTTGCAACTAGAAAATTGGCCCAAAAAAGGTGACAATTTTGCAAAAACACATTATTTTTTTAACTAGGAGAGACTTCATCCCTTATTTCGATTTAGCTAATTTCTTAATTCAGATAATTTCATCTTCTTTCCAGTTTTTAAATTAACCTATTTTATTTCTTTAATGTGTTTAAATATCTGATTTTTAGAATATTAGATGTGAAAAACTTTGGCATGTTTTTCCTTATTTTACTTAATAACTGAGTATACCAGTAAAATAATTGGCATCAAGAACCTGATGATATTAAACTAAAAACCTCCATTCCTTAACATTCACCAACTCACTAGTATTTTTGAGGAAATAGCTTTTGCTATGCTATGCTATGCTGATTAGGAGGATGCCCAGGCCTGCAATTTAAAAAAAAAAAGATTATGTGTAGAGGCCTAGAAGTGGCAGTTGGAAATATAGATTTAAAAGATAGATTTAAAATGGCCTTAAAAGAAAGATGTGAATGAATTTGTGCCTGTTGTTGTCTTCAGTCCAAGTTAAATAATTTAGTCTTGTGAAAGAGCTTTATTGCAAGAGACCTTGTAAGTTTATTAATTGGAGCTTTTTCTATATACTATTGAGGAAATAGAACAGCAGATTTCCCTCTTATTTAGATTTAATTGCATTCTTGCTTTTGAACTGTTCTGGTTGTATGGGAAAGGGTGAGTCATAAAAGAGGAAGGAACCTCACTTAGGACCCATTATAAACACTTTTGGGTGTGGTAATGTGTGTGTACTCTTAAGATAAATGAAGTGTCTCAGTTAATGCAATGAGGCTATCATGTAGTTTTAATTTTTAGAAGATAAACTTTCCTATGGCTGTTCTTGGCTACTTAGTATTAGAGATATTCCTTGAAGTGGTCCAAAGTAGGGAAGAAATACTGTTAGTTATAAAGGTAAGACCCTATTCTGTAATCATTTCAGCATGAAACCTACTTATTCTAGCCATCCTAACCACAGAGTATACTGTTGCTTTTCAGTGTTCCTGGGTGATATCAATCCAGTTAAATAGCAATAATTGGGGAAAAAAAGATTAAGATGATAACATTTCCATTTAGAGCATAAATATGCATGCTTAAAGATTATAAACCACGTTAAACACAAGGCCAACTCTATTATAAAGGACAGAGTTTTATAAACTTCCTGGAATGCTGCTTGTCTCCACTTACATAATTTCAAAACTTTTAGCCTCCCTGTTGTATCGTTATAGGTGACCTTTCTTTCTGTTGGGTTCACCCATTCTTCACCTGTTCCCTGTTTGGCACCATCTCACACTAGCAAATGGAGGCAGGTCCTGTAGTTCTGTGAAAGAGAAAAGTATAAATGCTAAGGTTTAGTACAAGACTAGATCTCGGGGCAGGGTAAATCAGGGTGCTGTGTTACTTGCCTACTGTTAAGTCCAATTCCTGCTGGACTGGAGATAAGTTTAAAACAGCAGGTGCTTGCCTCATATTTTTTGGCTCATGACCCTGAGACTGAGGGTCTCCTTAAATTTTGCATTCTAGGTATCTCACTCGCCTCACACTAGTGCCAGCCCTGCTTGTTTGTATGTCACTGAGTTAGCAAGTTATCCTCATTTTCTTTTATTTTCTCTAAAGGAGAAACAATATTATTATTATTGCCTAGAGACTCCAGAATGAGGGTCTTTAAATTGTTTCTTTGTATATGTATCTTCATTTGGCTAATGCTATCACAAATTTATACATGAAAGTAACAGAGAAAATATTTGATTTACAAAGATTCACAATAAGATTTCTCAGGCATTTAAAGTTGGTTTGATTTATTTATAGCATTTCAAGAACGTAAGTATTGTGAAAATTGTAGTTCAATATATATTTCATTATTGAACTGCTTATTACTCTAGGTTTTCCAATATGTTTCCTGTTTCTTTTTCTTTTTTTAAATTTTATTTTTTATTAATACTCTCTACCTAATTGAGTAGAGAGGCTTTCTGTGGTGCTCTGTTTTTAAATGCTTTTTTGCTTGTTTGTTTTTGTTTTGTTTTTTTGTCTTTTTTTTCTTGTGGCGTTTTTACACATTTGTAATTGATGTTAGAGTGAGATGTGGAATTGAGAGGCAATTTGCCAGTGTCATGAACTGAAAGAAAGGAGGACTGGACATGAAATATAGTTTAAAGCTGTTTTTATATTTGGAGGTTGGAGAAAAACAACATTATTTATTTACTTATTTTGGCTTTTTTTTTAAATAGACCTATCTGGGGCTTATGTATCCATCTTATACAAAATTCTAGAGCCAACAGTATTAAAATAGTTTAATTTCTGACACTACTACTTTCTTTCATATTGATTTAGAAAATATGGTAATATATTTGGTTTAATTATATGAGTTAGCAGTGGACTAAGGATTGACAATAAAATTTGGGTTTTTAACATGTAGACTACTGAGAATTTGGTACATGTTATTACATATCTATAAAATTTTGCATTTTGGGGATCATTCAACTGACCTTTTAAAACAAAATTTCTGGCAGGAATAAGACCAAGTTGTTTTTATCTCAAATTTTCCTTTTATAGCAGTAGTTCTCAATCCAGGGCAATTTTACTTCTTAGTGGGTAAGGATCAGGAACATGCTACAATGCAGAGGATATCCTACAATGCACAGGACAGCCCCTCCACAACAATTATCTGGCCCAAAATGCTAGTAATGCTGAGGTTGAGAAGCCCTGCCTTACAGGATTCATAAGTTTATCATCTTTTGTATTTTTCATTTTTTCCATTGTAGATGAGCCAGCATTTTGAAATAGTGCCCTAGTAATTACATGTGGTAGCTTGATTACAAAAAAACAGTCCCAGTTCTCTACCCTTCCCTTTGCAATGTGACTTTGTCTATTTCCCTGCCTCTTGAATCTGGGTTGGACTGTGATGTGCTTTGAATGGCAGTAGAATGCATTGGAAGCAATGTTGCACTTAGGCCTCAAAAGGGATCTTTTTGTGCTTCTGTTCTCTCTTATAAGTGCAGGTAACCTGCTGGTTACCAGTTGCTTCTATTGTCCCATTGGACAGATAGCCAATCATTAGATGTGGGAGGAGGCCACGTGAGACCAGCAACCCCCAACCAACTTGCCAGTTGACTGTAGACGGATGCATGAGCTCAGTTGAGATTTCTGAGCCTGGCTCCGTCCAGTAGAACTGCTCAGTTGACCTGCAGCCTCTTGGTCAATGATAAATGGTAGCAATTTTGAACCACTATATTTTGATTTTGCAACAATAGATAACTGTTAAATTATTATATAGTAATTATTTTTGGGGGAAATTAACATTTCTGCCATTTCCTCTAATTAATTAGTGACAAGTATGGTCATTTAACTTAGTTTCTACCTACTATATAAGAATCCCAGGTAGAGGGAATAGCATGTTAAAAGGCTTTGAGATGGGATTGTATTTGTTGTTTACATGTTTTAAAAGCATAGAGGAGGCCATTAAGATTGGAGTGAAGTGTACAAGGGGGAGAGAGTGGAAGGAGATTGTAAATGAGTTCTTGGGGGGTCTATCTCTTGTAGGGCATTATGGGAAATGACTTTGCATTGTATTTGGATCCCAATCCATAGAGTTTAGTCCAGTTTTTGTTTTGTTCTGTTTCTTTTGATAGAACACTGTACAATTGGCCTTAATTGATACCTAATAATTAGTTTCAGATTGAACATTTAGGGCAGGGCAAGAATTCTAGCTATAATAGAGGGTTTTAAAGCAAAGCAGTGAAATGATCTGACTTATGTTTTAAAAAATATTCTGACTTCAGTGTAGAGACTAAACTGTAGTGGGGAAGACAAGGGCAGAAGCAGAGGCACCAATTAGTAAATTATAATAATAGTACAGGATGCAGAAACCAGAGAGAAATGAAACTATGAATGTAGTTCTTACTGACATTGATTAAAATGAATTAATTTTATTCTAGGCTATATTTAAAACTTTGTTTTTCATTTTTCCATAGACTCTCATTTGAGAAATAATTAAAGTTTTTAAAATTGGCCTTTAAAAATAATGTACTTATGTGTCTATTTAAAAATTCATCTTTTTCCTAAAATGTTAGTGAGAAGTCCAAGAGAGGTATGGTAAGGGAATAACAAATTTCAACGTGTGAGGCTGTGTTATCTATATATTACTGGAAAAGTGTCAGCAGATTTTCTGTTTGTAGGAGGGTGGTTTGTTTTTTGTTTAAGTGCTGTGGCTGATACCCTACTTGCTGTGTGTGGTCCTTAAAAAACACTATTTTAAGTATAAGACTATGGTTGAGGTATAAAAGATATTACCTTGAAAAATAGAGACATCGTGAACAAACTTATATTGCATAAATACATATAAATGAAATGGCTAACAATTGTATTTTTTGAATATAGAAAAATATGTGGGTTAAAAACTGAATAAAGCTTATTTGAAAGAATGTAACATAAAAATGTAAGATTTTGACCTTAAGAATAACATTATAGGTTTTTTTAAAATGAATACATTGATAATAATCTGGATGAAATATCCCACTCTTTTTTTCATCTATTCAAAATATAGGAGTGGTTGCTAATTATAGGGTACTGCTGTACTCAAAAGGGACAAGAAATTTTCCAAGACATTCTGCCTTAAGTTCTCAGAACTCTTACAGCCACCTATTAAATTAGTTTACCAGCTTAGAACAGTAACAATTTTAAAGCATCACAACTGTTGTGGATCTCTGATCTGCTTATGATTAAACATTCTCCACATCCTTGGCATTCAGAACAATAATTTGATTGAATATGAGACACTCACATAATTCTGACAATACCCAAGTTTTCACTAGTCAAACATTTGAGGACTAGAGAGTTGAAATTCTTGTTACACACAATGCCTATTAGCAAGGGCTCATCACCATCAGCCAAAAGGTTTGCAAGCATAACTATTTCTTTACTACAATTAGGATAATCTCCCCAATATAAAAAACCACAATCATTTATTAAGATGATCATAAAGATGTTGAACTTTAACCAAGCTTCATCATTTCTCTAGTACAGAATGTATTATGGCAAAGCATGTTGAATACTTCAGCATTCTATTAAGATCATTACAAAATATTTTATTCCATTGTACAGCAAAATACAATTTTAGAATAGTTTTCAATAAAGAAAAATCTGACTCTAAAGGCAAAATGCTTAAAGCATATTAATTAATATGGAAACTGTTACTCCTTGCCAAATTCAAATTATTCCTCATATATAGTTACTTTACTGATATGAAATATACATTTAAAATTGTTTTCAAGAGTTATTAAATATTTGCAAAACACTAAAACTAACTACAATAATTACCAATTCAGAAATCTGGCAATTAACATCTAAACCTGAACCAGAAGTGTTTCCTATAAAGGCATCTACCAGTACAATATTATATTAATATTATAATTCCCGACATTAAATTCTAAAATCACTTAAGTACTTGAAAATCCTAAAATAGTCAAACTAAAGCATTTATTATCCATTCCTTTTAAAAAATCTTTCTTTCTCTGATTATAGAAAATTGTAAACCTTTAGTTATTTAGAATGTGAAAATTCTCTTATTTATGTATATGGACATTAGTTATTTAGAATGTGAAAATTCTCTTATTTGTATATATGTCCAAGCTATTTTATTAAGTGAAAAAAGCAAGTTGGAGGACAGTCTATTAGTAATACTCCCAATTTGGTTAGTGGAAAAATTTTTTTTAATTGGAAAACTATACCACTAGATTCTTCACCAAACTCTTAGAAATAGTCTCCTATGTCTAAGGGGTTCAGGAATACGGGGATTCTCAACATAATTCCTGGGCCTCACCTTAAGCGATTGATTTAGACAATTTGGAGTGGTGTCTATGCATCTGCCTTTTAAGGAAACACATGTACCAGGTAATTTTGATGCAGGAGGTTTGCCTCCTACCCTCCAGCTGCTCTGTGGCAGTGTCTTAGGTGGTGCAAGAACAAAGGAAGAAATACAGGCTGTGAATGGGCCCTAACTTCAAATAGAGCAACTCCTCTTCAAGTTTTTTCCTTTCTCTCTTTAAATAAAATTTCTGAAATTAAAAAGGTTTGAAAACCACCATCTGAGATAACCGACCATATCAAGTAGAAGTTCTAGGACAGTTTGAGGGTATTCAGTAATTAATATCTTAGATATCATACCTTATGTTTATTTGGTGCTTTTAGTTTTTGAGAGTACTTTCATAATTATTTTCATTTTAGTCAGTTAAACCTAAGCAGGATGAAGCAAGTATAATAGGAATTAAAATATTTCTACAGTGATGAGAAATTTCAAATAAATTATAGATGTTCAATATAAATTAATCTGCTCTAAAGATGAACCAGTTTTACTGCCAGAAATAGCAGCTATGTACAGCAGGGGAAACAGAGATTGAGAGATGAGGAATTTTCTTGTTTGACTGTTTTTTGTTTATTATTATTATTGAAATAATGAAAATGCTTTAATAACGATTGAAGTGATGAATGCACAACTATGTGATTTTACCAAGAACCATTGATTGTACACTTTGGATAAATTGTATGCTTTATTAATATGTATCAATAAAATTGATTTTAAAAAAAGTATTTTGTATTATTTCTTTGTGATAGGATATCAAGTAATTTTAAAGTAACCTATTTTTTCTTTTTGATTATCTGCATTTTCTAGTTTATGTAATAAAAATGAGAAACTATAAACTTCATAGGATATATTTTGTTATAGATTATTTTTATGATTTAGAAACATGAAATAAATGTAAATTTTTCTGTCATACATTACTCCTTCTCTCTCACCCCCCAAAAATTCCCAAAGAAGGGAAGGAGAAAGGTTTTCCTTTTCATAATATCTTCTTCTCTCTGTTGTTCAACCTTTTATTAAATCATGTGTTTGTATTCCATTTATAATATAAAAATGTTCATTTTAATCCTTCAGGGAAAAAGTACAAATTTTTCAAATGTTCTTGTACATTAACCATATCCTTATACTTAAAATGGAAGAATTATGGAGTTTAAAATGAAAGCAAAGAAAGAATGTTCAAAACTGATTGTAAGACTAGGAAAACACATGGAGATGTATCGAGCACTGTACAGGGCATTGGCTGGCAGCTGGGCATACTTTCCTTTTGAGGTTCCTAGAACAGAGTTGACTCTAGGACCACCCTCTAGTCCAGACTTTGTAGGACTCAGCTCATTTTTTGTTCCCATTATTTTTTGGTGAGATTTTACATATGGTTCTTTGTATATTTTTATGATAAATCCCACATTTCGTACAGTCATTTGAATGGGTGTTGTTCCTTCAAATAAAGAAGCCCAAACAGAGCAATATTCATTGTAAAACATTTAGAAAATACAGAACATAGAAAGAAAACAAGTCTTCTCTTCTTCCATAGCTAACCATTGTTAACTCTTTATTTACTTCCATTATTTTTCTATTTAATTCTTAAAATTATGATCTTACAAACTTGATTAGTTATTATTTGTGTGCCTTTTAAATATACTGAGCTCTGTGATCTTATTTCTAGTTCAGAAGAAAATTAAAGTCAAGTCACATGAAATGAAAGTAATTGGAGAAACTATTTCGTGAATATATTTTTAAAACCTCAATTTTGGAGAGATTTAGTTTCATGAAAAGAACAGCAAAATCTATGCTTTTAGCTAATGAGAAAAATCAGTGTCGTTTATAGTTTTTACAGTCTCCTCTGTGCTGCTCAGATACTATGTGTCTTATAAAAGTTGAATTAAAAGTCTTGTTAGGGGAGACTCTATCCCCTGTTTCTAGGGGAGGGCCTTCTCTCACCTTGATAAATTCCCTTTAGGTTTTAGAAGCAGAAACTCACTCTGGATTGGATTTGGGAATGTGGAATTACACTGAAAGTTCACTGATGTGTTAAATGTTGTCTTTTAATGTATAATGAGAACAAAATATCTGACCATTGTGTCTAGATATTTCCATCCAGTCTTTCCCTGTAAGGAAGTCAATTTATCAGAAGCTTGCTTGGTGAAGGTAGAATCAGAACAATGGGAATGAATGATAAGTAAGATTGAAATGTTTAAAGCCATCCTATTTCAACATCGTCCAGTCTCTGACAGTAGAATTAAGAGATCTATCACAAGAGATCCCCCTTAAGGTTGGAAAGACACTTGGAAAGTCCTAAGATTTTCTTTTCTAACAGGGAGGAGGGAGGTTTACATGAAGTTGTTGGCTTCTTCCCTTCACAACCATTAGCAGAAAATGTTCTCTGTGACAATTAAAATGACTGGTTTTTGGTCCTTATGATTGCCTTATCCTCAGGAACCAGGGAAGTCTGTTGACATTCTTGGTTAGAATGCCAAGATTGATTTATCTATACTTGCCATGGGAATGGCCACATGTAATGCCAAATCTTTGCCATTCTTCGACTAGGTGATCCCCAAGGGATTAATTATATTATAAATTTGAGATATACTTTTTAATGATTTTATTTCCTTTAACATAAGGGAGGACATTAATTTTTATATTTTCTATACATCATCATGCTGTTTGTGGGGAAAGTTATGATTGCTACTTTGGAGTCATAGGATTTGCTAAGAATGTGTCCTATTAAATAAAGATTTTAATCTAAGGGATGTATTGCTAACCTTGTAGCATTTGCTGTTTGTAGCTTTCTGAGTTTTCTTTTTATCCTGGCTTGGTGTAAATGAATAGAAGTAAAAGCCATTTGGAGACAAAATTTATTAAATACTTGGGAATACTTACTCTAAGAGTTTAATCTATAGAAAGATCACATACTCTTTAAGGCAGTTGTAGATATGCATTGGTTTAAAAGAGTATATTATACATACCTACTCTCCTCAAACTAATTCATTTATCATAGGTCTCCTTGAAAAGTACAACTCTCTAGTATAGTTATAGAATGTTCAGTTTTCAGACAAATTTTCTGTTGAATATTTGTTTCAAAAAGTAAACTACACACTTAAATTTTTTTGAAAATTTAAGTCTGAGGTGATAAAGGACCATCATTATAGATGTAGGTTTCTGAGCTTTCTTCTCTTTGAAGGGCACAACTTTATCTGTAAGTGATGTGTGAAATATATGTCTATGGGAGTATTATTTTCTATCTAGCCTTTATGAACACCAGCTATCCTGAGAAGGAATACAAAACAAAGTATTTGGAATGTTATTTTACATTAATATAAGCAGTTAGGTTTAGAAAGACATCTTTAATTTCAGTATTTATTAATTTCAGTTTATTCAGTCACTCAACAGATATTTAAGTGCCTACTATATGCAGACAAGTGGCAAACTGCCAGTTATTTAGTATTTGTTATGTGTCAACACTTTGGAGTATGCCCAAAGTACACATATGTTAATTCTAATTCTCATAACTAATGAGGTTAGGTGGTATTAGCTTCACTTTGTAAATAAGGAAACTAAAGTTCAAAAGGGATTAAGTCATTTCATCAAGGTCATCTAGCAAATAAGTGGTCAAGCTTGGAACTTAGCCCAGGTTTTTCTGATGCCAAATCCTATGCTCTTTGCATTGTACTGTGCTGGCTAATAGTAATTCACTCAAAAATTATACATTGCACCATTTCTAGCCTAATTGTATATTCAGAGAGGTCCTTAAAAATGTTTTAATAATGATAAACTAGTGCTTTCTATGAGTTGGGTCACCTTGATTTTTCAAACTGAATTGAAAAAATAAGTTCTTTTCTTAATTGCCACCAGAGGGAGCCAGAAAGATAGATTTAATAAACTTTGGAAACTGTTCAAGTCAAGGACACTCATTTATAAACAACCTTAATGAACTCTATTAAGAATAATCCCTTAAGTGAAATAAAGGTATAGCATGTTCTAATTTTGATTTAAGAGTTAAATGTGTATCTAGGTATTGGAAAGAAGTTTGGAAAGACATATAACAAAATATAAAGTTACTGTTCTCTCTGGATGGTGGTTTTGCTAGGTTATGTTGTCTACCCCACCCCCTTTTTTTGAATACACATTAGTGTTTTCTAATTTTTCTTCCATGAATATATAATATATAATAAAAAATAACGTTTGTAATTTTTATGACTGTGAGGGCTATTCAATGATTTATATAAAGTGTTTTAAATATTTTTTCTTTTAATCTAAAAATAATTTTTAATGCATTATTAATTTGCCTGAGAAATCTTTTTCATGTGGAAAAGTTAAATATAGGCCATTGCTTACCTGAATCTTTAGAACTCTGAATTGCCATAGTCTAAATTTAAGTGTAATGTGTAGAAATAAAGATTTATTGCTTTAAATTCTTGGTTGTCAGATTAATAAGAATATTTAAGAATAAAAAAGAAAAAAGTCATTATAAATAATTAATAGGATGCAGACTTAGAACTGAGTTCATAGCATCAGCTTTCTTTTGCATCTATCCTATAGAATTGGTAAATAGTATAAAATAAAGTGACCGCTTTTATGCAATGATGACTAAATAACCTATTTCTTATTTTTGTGTTTTTTTGACAGCATAATATAGAAAAAATTAAACTTTAATTAGATGGTCTTGAATTTGAATTTAATTCTGCCATTTGGTAGCTGTGTAATGTTGACAAGTTATAAACTTCTCCAAGTTTCTGTTTTATACTTAAAATGAAAATGATAATGTCTTTCCTGATTATAGTTGAGGACTATGTGAAGGAACATATTTAATTGCCTGGACAAAGTGTTCAGTAAATGTTAATTTACCAGATTTGTAACTTTAATTTTATTTTTGCTACAACTTTACTTCCAATAACTGAATTGAACTGATATATCTTTTATGGAATATATACTTAAGCATACCCATATTCACTGCAGACACAGATCATTTGCTAAATGTCCTCATCTTATAACCAATGGCATCTGACCCTACAGCCAGTCTCCAGAATATTACCTGTTCACATAATTTTTCCCCTTCCTACTTTTTGTTTCATTTGGTTTCTATATTAGCTTTGCTGCAGAAACAAATAATCCCATAATTTCAGTGTCTTATAACAATATTGCATTACATTTAGGCTGCCTGTGCAGAGTGGCTCTGCTCCACATGTTTTTATTCTAAAACCCAGATTGAAGGAGCAGCCTCTGTCTGGACCTGTCAATTCCATGGTAGCCAGCAGAGCTCAGAGGGCTGGCTGCCTCTTAAAGCTTCTGCTTAGGTGTGGAATGCTTCATGTCTGCTCACATGCCATTGGCTAAAGGATGTCACATGGCCAGGCCCAAAGTCAGTGAGGCACAGGAACAAGTATTCTTCCCACAGGAGGCATAGGAAAGTTATAAATCAATGGGACAGGGATCCTTCCAAGGATAGGGGCAGTCCATTTTTTGATGTCACAAATTTTATTAAATTATAAAATGATTACTTTGTTAATTTCTTAATATTTTTACTGCACAGCCATTCATGTTTTCTTTGATATCACATGCTCAGTTCAGTTTTTATGGATAAAAAATATAGGAATGTTAAGTTTTTAAAAAAATTTTTAAATTTAATTTTTTTTTTGGTTACATATCCCCTCCTTTCTGCTTGCTCTTGCTGTGTGTTCATTTTTTGTGTTCTTCTATGTCTGCTTTTTTTTTTGTCTTCCCCCATTGCGGCGACGTGCCGAGTAGGCCCACCGCATAGGTGGCTTGCCCTGCTCGTGGGCGGCTCTGTTCCGTTTCGCAGGTGGCTCAGCTCTGTTTCGCGGGCAGCTCGGCTCAATTTCGTGGGCGGCTCGGCGCCGTTCGCGGGCGACTTGTCGTGCCTGTGGCAGCTTGCCCTGCCTGTGGCAGCTTTTTGCCCTGCCCACAGCGGCTTGCCCCGTCAAGGCGGTCTGCCCGCCTGGAGAGGTCCCCAGGAACCGAACCTGGGGCCTCCCATGTGGTGTACCGGCACCCTATCCACTGGGCTAAAGTCGGACCCTGTTGTTAAGTTTTAAATGAATACTTGAGTATCCCTGGGAAAGAAGAAAAAGTACTATTTTGGTATCTTTGAGAAAGAAAAAGTATTTTTTTAATAAAATTTTATCAGCTTAATATTATTACAATTATAGATTTCAATGTATGTATCTATTTTCCTTCTCTTAAAGTATTGAAAGGTATATTTCCGTGCTGAACTCATCCCCTTTTTTATGATAATGGATAAAGAAAAAATATAAATTATTATTTTCTTTACTTGGTTCCTCTTATATAATACTTAAAGTTGAATTAGACTACAAGATCTATTTGTTTCCAAACTGAAGAGTAAATTGCAAGTTTAGTTAGTGGAGAGTATCTAGGCTATGGATTCAGACAGTCCTAGGTTAAAATTTATTGACTTAAAATAACCACCATTTTATTTGCTCATGACTCTGTGGGTCAGCAATTTGGGCTGTGCTATGCTGTGTGGTTGTTCTGCTGGTCTTGTCTGGGGTCACTCATGTGGCTGCAGTCATCTGACAGGTTGGTGAGGGCTGAATGGTCTGAGATGGCCTCACTGATATATGTGGTAGTTGGTACTAGTTGGCATAGTTGGGTGGCTGAGCTCCTTGCTCTCTTATGATCTCTTATCCTTAAAGAGGCTAGCTTGTTTACATGTCAATAGCATTTTAAGATGCTGAGAGCAAAGCAGCAAGATACCTTGAAGCCTGGGTTCAGAAATTACAGAAGGTCACTTCAGCTGCATTCTGCTTGTCATAATAAGTCACAAGTTCAGCCCAGATTCAAGGGATAAGGAAATAAACTCCATCTCTTGATGGGAAGAGTGGCAAGGTCACATCGCAAAGGGATGGCTTACAGGAGTGAAAGGAATTATAGCTGCTGCATATTTCACCACCAGTAAGTTGGTTAGCACTTAGGAGTATTTCTCAAAAATTTTGAAATTGAATCCTCATTTTACATGCTGTGTTTTTATTATAGACCTAAATATCGTGAGTAAGCATTTCTTTCTCAAGTTTCATCATACACACACACACACACACACACCCATTTTTTTTTTTTTTTAATTTATTTTAGGAGGTACTGGGGATTGAACCTGGGACCCTTGTATATGCAAAACAGGTGTTCAACCACGGAACTACATCTACTCTCTGTGACCATGTATTTTTAGTATGGGAGACATATTAAGACTGAAAGGAAATCCTTTGTGGGGAGAGTTATGCATTTGCACAGAGTGCTATTCATTTAATAAATAAAAAAGTAGTTAACTTCTAATGTGTTTACAAAAACATATGCTTTCCTCTGTTTTTATATCCATCTCTTTATATTTCCCATTTAAAATTTTAAGAAAATGACTAGTAGTATAAGATTTCTGATCAGTTTTATTTCCTGAACAGTCTTCTGAGTTCTAGTGAACATGTTTGTTCAGTTAATGTTTCTTTGCAAAGCCAAGAAAAAGTAGAAAGAGGAGTAAAAATATCTTTTGTTGTTTTCATTGTAGTCAAACCCTATCACAAGCTTTTTTTTTTTTGTAAGCATGCACTGTTTTGCTTTTTACTTTATCAGAGAATAAACAAAGAGTGCTTCCTATAATCGTCCTGTTTTGAGAAATATATGACACATTGGCAAAAATATTTACTAAAATCACCAAAGGTGTTATTATCTACACTGGTGTGTATATATGGGAAGGCTGAGAAGGAAGGAGAAGAAAACTGGCTTAATAGACCCTCCTTGACTCTTATCTTTATGTTTTAAAAGTTTGTCTCATGACATTTTGGCATTGTAAGAACTCTGAATGCATCTTTTAAATGACATTTCAAGGAATACAAGTTTCCCAAATAACCAACTGCTTATCATTTTGAAATAAATATTAAACAGAATCTTACCTATCCATTTTGAGAGCTCTATTTTTGTATAATATGCATTATAATCTTTTGTGTTTAAGATCTATATATTTTTTTACTTTGGAATTTAATGTGTCTTTTTTGAGGGAGTTTGAAATGAGTAATATAACAAATCAAACCATACTTATTAAAATTGGAGAGGCAATTTCCTGTCTGTATTTTTAATAAACTCTTTTGGATGCCTGGGCAGTTCTAATAAAGGAACAAATACCTGTGTTAGGGAAGGGTAGACAGTCTGATATTTATACAACAGACAAGAATAGAATCAGAGTGGGTAGTTAGGAAATATTGGCAAAGTAGCACTTTCTGAGTCTTTTTAAAACTCCAGTAAAAGATTTTTTTTTCTTCCAGATTTCATTGTCCTACCTCAGGTCCTAAAGAAGTTAGATTATATATTTTTAAATCATTATTATTACCTTTATCACCACTATTACCATCTTTTTATCCTTAACGTTTTTACTGAGGGAAATTCAATAAAGCAGAATTAAGGCTTGTTCAGAAAAATTGCTGAGATACAATCCCGTTGAGTCTTTTTTTTTTTTTTTTTTTTTTTTTTTT
>PVKH010018327.1:0-15161 GCA_004027955.1 Chaetophractus vellerosus | reverse complement strand
CAGGTGGTCAACTAGTTGCTGTGAAAAGTTTGGGCCTGTGTGCCCAAAATTAGAGAAGGTCAGTGAGACATTGAGCCCTGCCCCTCGGTGGGCATGGTCTCAAGTAGAAAAGCAGACTGAGAGAAGCAGATTGAGAGCAGAGCTTTGGAGAATGAGATTTGAGAAGCAGTTCTGATGTTGGAGTGAGCCGATCGCCGGATGGCCTACAGCTCGCCTTGTGGAGAGACGCAGTGCAGAGAGTCTCATGGTCTTCAGCTGAACTCGTGAAGGAGGCGGAAGCTAAGCCCGGAGAGAAATGCAGCCCCGGGAACAAAGGAACCCAGAAGCCTGAACCCTGGAGACATCGGCAGCCATCTTCCTCCAGGATATGGACTTTGGTATGGGAAGAAATTTATGCTTTGTGGCCTGGTAACTGTAAGCTTCTACCCCAAATAAATACCCTTTATAAAGACCGACCAATCTCTGGTATATTTCAAAAGGCACTCCTTTGGCTGACCAAAACAGTTTTGAAAACTGATAATCCTGGTACATACACAGAGCATTAGGCAAAACCACTGTTTTGACATTGATTGTAAGGGAAAACAAGTATATAACCAGCAATTAAACAAGCAATTTGCTTGGTTTCCAATAAAATGGTGCATTCACAGCATGTTAGGTAAAACCAGGATTTTTGAAATTCTTTGAAAATGAACAGTCATTTTACCTAATAACCAGTGAAGGCAACATGTTCTTCAGCATTGAACAGCCAATTAAACAATTAATTTGGTTGGTTTTGAAAACTGAAGGAAATGGTGCAGTCACAGGGTGTTAGGTGAATCTACAGTTTTCACATTAATTGTAAGTGAAACAAGGGCATAGCTGCCAATTAAACAAGTAACTTCAATGATTTTGTATTCTGATAATCCTGGTGCCTCCACAGAGTGTGAGGTAAAACCACTGTTTTGACACTGAATGAAAGTGTAAACAAGGGCATAGCCAGCAATTAAGTAACTTGTGTGGTTTTCAAAAGTGAAGAAAATTGTGCATTCACAGGGCATGAGGTAAAACCACTCTTTTTAACTTCAATGTAAGGTAAAACAATTGGATAGGCAGCTATTAACATGTAAATTTCTTGGTTTTCAAAACTGAATAAATTAGTGAACTCAAAGGTGTTAGGTAAAAGCAGTGGTGTGACACTTGTTGTATGTGAAAATAAGTGCATAGCCACCAATGAAACAAGTAACTTGCTTTGTGGTCAATGCTGAAGAACATGTTGCCTTCACTGGTTATTAGGTAAAATGACTGTTTTGACATTGATTGTAAGGGGAAAAAAGTGGATATCCAGTAATTTATCCAGTAACTTGCTTGGTTTACAAAAGTTAAGGAAATGGTGTATTCACAGACTGTTAGTTAAAACCAGTGCATAGACATTGATTGAAAGTACAAACAAGAGCATAGCTACCAATTAAACATGTAAATTCCTTGCTTTTCAAAACTAAAGATCATGTTGTATTCTCAGAGTGTTAGGTAATACCACTCTTTTGACATTGATTGTAAGTGAAAACAAGTGCATAGGCTCCAATAAATTAAGTAAGTTGCTTTTTATGAAATTTGATGGTCCTGGTGAATTCACAGAGTTTTGGGTTAAACCACTGTTTTGAAATTGATCATAGGTGAAAACAAGTGCATATCCATCATTAAACAAGTAAATTTCTTTGAAACTGAAGAAAATGGTGCATACACAGGCTATGAGGTGAAAACACTGTTTTGCCTTTTATTGTAATGGAAAACAATTGGATGGACAGCATTCAAACAAGTAACTTGCTTGGTTTAAAAACCTGTAGAAAATGGTGCATTCAAGGGTGTTAGCTAAAACCAGTGATTTCACAGTGCTTGTAAGTGAAAGCAAGGGAATAGCTGCCAATTAAACATGTAACTTCCTTGCTTTTCAAAATTGAAAATCCCGGTTTATTCCCAGAGTGTTAGGTAAAACTACTCTTTTGATATTGATTGTAAGTGAAAACAAGCACAAGGTATCAATGAAACAAGTAACTGGCTTGGTTTTGAAGTGAGATGATCCTGGTGCATTCACCAAGGATTGGGTAAAACCACTGTTTTGACATTGATTGTAAGTGAAAACAAGTGCTTATACACCAATTAAACAAGTAACTTTCTTTGTTTTTGAAACTGAAGAAAATAGTGCACACACTGGGTATCAGGTGAAACCACTGTTTTTACTTTGATTGTAATGGAAAACAATTAGATAACCAACATTTTTTTTAATTAATTAATTTTTTTGTTACATATCTTGCCCCCCCTTTCCACTTGCTCTTGCTGTGTGTCCATTCTTCTGTGTTTTTCTATGTCTGCTTCTTGTCTCCTCCCCATCTTTGTGGTGACGCACCGAGTTGGCCCTCAGAGGAGGTGGCTTGCTCCATTTGTGGGTGGCTCCATTCCATTTTCATGGGTGGCTCTGCTCCATGTTTTTCAGGCAGCAGTGCTCCGTGTTTTGTGGGCTGCCCAGCTTCTGCACTTCGCAAGTGACAGCTCTGTGCTTCACAGGTGACTTTGCCATGCCCATGTGGGTTCTGCCCTGCCTGTGGTGGCTTTTTGCCTTGCACATGGTGGCTTTGCCCCACCCACATTGGCTTGCCTTTCTCAAGGCCATCTGTCCACTTAGAGAGGTCCCCAGGAACTGAACCTGGGGCCTCCCATGTGGTATACTGGTGCTCCTATCCACTGAGCTATCTAGCCAGCCCTGATAGCCAACATTTAAAAAAGTAAATTGCTTTGTTCTCAAAACTGAAGAAAATGTTGCCTTCACTGGTTATTAGGTAAAATTATTGTTTCAACATTGATTTAATTGAAAAAAGTGCATAGATAACAATTAAACAAGTAACTAGCTAGTTTTTTCACAACAGAAGAATATTATGCATTCACAAGGTTTTAGGTAAAACCAGTGGTTGACATTGATTGTAAGTGAAAACAAGAGAATAGCTGCCAATTAAAGGTAATTTGCTTGGTTTTCTAAACTGAAGATAATGGTACATTTGCAAGGTGTTTGTTGAACCCACAGTTTTGTTATTCATTGTAAGTGAAACAATTGCATAGCTGCAAATTAAACAATTGAATTGCTTGATTTTGAAAACTGCTGATCCTAGTGCATTCACAGAGCATTAAGTAAAACCACTGCTTTGATTTTGATTATAAGTGCAAACAAGTGCATATCCAGCTATTAAACAAGTAACTTGCAGGTTTGCAAAAGTGAAGAAATGGTACCTTCACAGGTATAAGGTAAAATCAGTGTTTTGACATTGATTGTAAGGGAAAGCAAGTGGATAGCCAGCATTTAAAGAAGTAACTGTCTTTGTTTTCAAAACTCATGAAAATGATGCATTCTCAGGTTTTTAGGTAAAACCAGTGTTTTGAAAGTCATTGAAAGTGAGAACATATGCATAGCTGCCAATTAAAGAAGTATTTTGCTTGGTTTTCAACACTGCAGAAAATTTTGCATTCACAGTGTGTTAGGTGAAACCAGTGTTTTGACATTGATTGTAAGTGAAACAAGTGCAGAGCCAGCAACCAAACAAGTTACTTACTTTGTTTTCAAAAGTGGAGAAACTGGTACATTAACAGGGTGTTTGGTAAAACCAGTGTTTTTTTTTTAAAGATTTATTTATTTTATTACATATCTCCCCTTCCCCCCACTGTGGCGATGCGCCGAGAGTGGTCACTGTGCAGGCGCGGCTTTCCCCACTTGTGGGCGGTTTCTGCGTCTGTTCACAGCTGGTGCTTGCTTCAGTTCGTGGGTGGCTGGCTGCGCTCCATCCACGGGCGACCTGCTCTGCCCGTGGTGGCTCTTGCCCTGTCCGTGGCAGCTTCTTGCCCTGCTCACGGCAGCTCCGGTCCGCCCATGGCGGCTTGCCATTCTCAAGGCGGTCTGCCTGCTAGGAGAGGTCCCCGGGAATCAAACCCAGGGCCTCCCATGTGGTATGCCAGTGCCCTATCCACTGGGCTATCGAGCTGGCCCCAAAACCAGTGTTTTGACATTGATTGAAAGTGAAAATAAGAGCACAGTTGCCAATTAAACAAGTAATTTGCTTGGTTTTCAAAACTGAAGATAATGGTGCATTCACTGATGTTAGGATAAACCATTGGTTTCACATTGAAGTGAAACAAGTCCATAACCAGTAATTAAACTAGTAACTTCCTTTGTTTTCAAAACTAAGGAAAATGGTGCATTCACAGTGTGTTAGTTAATCCAGTGGTTGGACATTGATTGTAAGTAAAAACAAGGGCATAGCTGACTATTAAACAAGTAACTTATTTGGTTTCAAAACTGAAGATCCTGGTTTATTCTCAGAGCTTTATGTAAAATTCCTCTTTTGACATTGGTTGTAAGTGAAAACAAGTGCATAGTCACCAACAAATCTGGAAAATTGCTTGGTTTTCAAAACTGAAGATAATGGTGCATTCACAAAGTGTTTGGTTAAACCACACTTTTGACATTTATTGTAAGTGAAACAATTATATAGCCTCAAATTAAACAATTAACTTGCTTGGTTTTCAAAATTGAAGAAAATTTTGCTTTCAAATGGTGTTAGTGAAAACCAGTGTTTTGACAGTCATTGAAAGTGAATTGAAGAGCATAGCTGCCATTAAACAAGTAATTTGCTCCATTTTAAAAACTGAAGAAATCATGCAATCACAGTGTGTTAGGGAAAACCACTGTTTTGAAATTGATTGTAAGTGAAACAAGTGCATAGCCAGCAATTACAGAAGTAACTTGCTTGGTTTTCAAAACTGAAGAAGATGGTGAATTCACAGGGTGTTTTGTAAAACCAGTGTTTTGAAACTGATTGAGAGTGAAAACAAGAGCCTAGCTGCCAATTAAAGAAGCAATTTTCTTGGTTTTCCAAATTGAAGATAATGGTACGTTTACTTGAGTTTGGTGAACCGAATGTTTTGACATTCATTGTAAGTGAAACAAGTGGGTAGCCACAAATTAAACAATTAAATTTTTTGGTTTTGAAAACAGCTGCTCCTGGTTCATTCACAGTTAGTTAGGAAAAACCACTGTTTTGGTTTGACTGTAGGTGAAAACAAGTGCATAGCCAGCAAATAAACTAATAACTTGTTTGGGGTTTAATAGTGAAGAAAATGTTGCCTTCACAGGGTGGTAGTTAATCCAGTGTTTTGACATTCATTGTAATAGAAAACAAGGGTAGTGGCTTTATAAACAAGTAACTTCTTTGGTTTTGAAATCTGATAGTCATGGATCATTCACAAAGCATTAAGTAAAACCACTGTTTTGATATTGATTATAAGTGAAAACAAGTGCATGGGCACTAAAAAACAAGTATGCAGCTTGGTTTTGAAATCTGATGATCCAGGGGCATTAACGGAGCATTAGGTAAAACCACTGCTTTGTCTCAGATTGTAAGTGAAACAAATGCACACACAACATTTCAAGAAGAACATTGCTAGAATGTTGCATTCACAGGGTTTTGTGTAAAACCAGGGGGTTGAAATTGATTGTAAGGGGAAAAAATGGGATAGCCAGCAATTAAGCAAGTAAATTGCTTGGTTTTCAAAACTTAGGAAAATGGTGCATTCACGGGAAGTTACTTATAAGCAGTGGTTAGACATTGATTGGAAGTGCAAACAAGAGCATAGCTGCCAATTAACATGTAAATTCTTTGCTTTTCTAAACTGAAGATCCTATTATATTCTCAGAGTGTTAGGTAAAACAACAGTTTTGACATTGAATGTAAGTGAAAACCATGCATAGCCACAAATTAAGTAAGTAACTTGCTTTGTTTTGAAATTTGGTGCATTCACAGAATGTTAGGTAAAACCACAGTTTTGAAATTGATTGTAAGTGAAAACAAGTGCATAACCACCAGTTAAGCAAGTAACTATCTTTGTTTTGAAATCTGATGGTTCTGGGGCATTCACACAGAGTTAGGGAAAACCACTGTTTTGACATTGATTGTAAGTGAAAACAGGTGCACATCCCCAAATAAACAATTAACTGTCTTGGTTTTCAAAACTGAAGAAAATGGTGTATACACAGGGTATTAGGTGAAACTACTCTTTTGACTTTGATTGTAATGGAAAACAATTGGATAGCCAGCATTCAAACAAGTAACTTGCTTGGTTTACAAAACTGAAGGAAAAGGTGCATTCAAAGTGTGTTAGGTAAAACCAATGGTTTCACAGTTTTTATAAGTGAAAACAAGGGCATAGCTGCCAATTAAACATGTAAATTCCTTGCTTTTCAAAACTGAAGATCCTGTTGTATTCTCAGTGTGTTAGGTAAAACCACTGTTTTGACATTGACTGTAAGTGAAAACAAAGTAACTTGCTTTGTTTGGAAATTTGATGATCCTGGTGCATTCTCAGTGATTATGTAAAACCACTGCTTTGCTATTGAGTGTAATGAAAACAGATGTATAAACAGCAATTAAAAAAGAATTTTCATGGTTTTCAAAACTGAAGAAAATGGTGCATTCACGGGTGTTAGGTAGAATCAATGTTTTTACATTCATTGAAAGTGAAAACAAGGGCATAACTGCCAAATAAATAAGTAATTTTCTATATTTTGAAAACTTAAGATAATGGTGCATTCTGAAGGGATTTGTTCAAACCACTGTTATGAAATTCATTGTAAGTGAAACAAGTGTATAGCTGCAAACTAAACAATTAACTTGCTTGTTTTTGTAAACCAGAGACCCTGGTGTATTCACAGAGAGTTAGGCAAAACTATAGTTTTGACATTGATTGTAAATGAAAAGAGATGTGTATCCTGCAATTAAACAAGTAACTTGCATGGTTTGGAAATCTGATGATACTGCTGCATTCACAGAGTATTAGGTAAAACCACTGTATTGATATTGATTGTAAATGAAAACAAGTTTGTAGACAGCAATTAAACAAATCACTTGCTTGGTTTTCAAAACTGAAGAATATGTTGCATTCACATGGTGTTATGTATAAGCAGTGTTTTCACAATCATTGAAAGTAAAAAAAAAGCAGTGTTGCCATTTAAACAAGGAAATTGTAATGTTTTCAAAACAGAAGATAATGTTGCAGTCAAAATGTGCTTGTAGAAATCAGTGTTTTGAAATTCATTATATGTTAAACAAGTGAATAGCTGCAAATTAAACTATTAACATAGTTGGGTTTGAAAACTGATCATCCTAGTGTAATCACAGAGCTTTAGTTAAAATGACTGTTTTTCCATTGATTGTAAATGAGTACAAGTGTGTAGCCAGAAATTAAACTAGTAACTTGCATGGTTTGGAAATCTGATCATATTGGTGCATTCACAGAGTGGTAAAACCACTGCTTTGCCATTGACTGTAAATGAAAACAGGTGTATAGCCAGAAATAAAACAAGTAACATGCATGGTTTTCAAACACCCTTCACAGGGTGTTAGATATAAGCAAAGTTTTGACATTCATTGAAAGTGAAAATAAGGCAATAGCTACCAATTAAAGAAGGAATTTTCTAAGTTTTAAAAACTGAAAACTATGCTGCAGTCAAAAGGTGCTTGTTGAAAACACTGTTTTGAAATTCATGGCAAATGAAACAAGTGCATAGAAGAAAATTAAAAATTAGCTTCCTTGGTTTTGAAAACTGATGATCATTGTGTATTCACAGAGCATTAGGCAAAACAACAGTTTTGACATGGAGTGTAAATGAAAACAGGTGTGTCACCTGCAATTAAATAAGTAACTTGCTTGGTTATCAAAACTGAAAAAAAGTGCATGCAAATTGTATTAGGTAAAACAAGTGTTTTGACATTGATTGTAAATGAAAACAATTGCATAACCAACAATTAAACAAGGAAATTGCTTGGTTTGGAAATCTGATGATTCTGTTGCATTCACAGAGCATTAGGTAAATCAACAGTTTTGCCATTGATTGTAAATGAAAACATATGTGTAGCCAGCAATTAAACAAGTCATTTGCTTGGTTTTCAAAACTGAAGAATATGGTGCAGTCAATATTTGCTTTTTGAAACCAGTGTTTTGAAATTCACTGTATGTGAAACAAGTGAATAACCACAAATTGAACTATTAACTTGGATAGCAAAATGACTGTTTTTCCATTGATTGTAAATGAATACAAGTGTATATTCAGCAATTAAACTAGTAACTAACTTGGTTTGGAAATCTGATGATATGGTGCATTCACAGAGCATTAAGAAAAAACAGCATTTTGACATTGATTGTAAATGAATACAAGTGCGTAGCCAGCAATTAAAGAGGTAACTAGCATGGTTTGGAAATCTGATGGTATTTCTGCATTCACAAAGTGTTTCATAAAACCACTTCTTTGCCATTGACTGTAAATGAAAACAGGTGTATAGCCAGAAATTAAACAAGTAACATGCATGGTTTTCAAAACTGAAGGAAATGGTGCCTTCACAGGGTGTTATGTATAAGCAAAGTTTTGACATTCATTGAAAATGAAAACAAGGGAATAGCTGCCAATTAAAGAAGGAATTTTCTAAGTTTTGAAAACTGAAAATTACAGTGCAATCAAGAGGTGCTTGTTGAAAACACTGTTTTGAAATTCATGGTAAATGAATCAAGTAGCTAGACACAGATTAATAAATTAACTTCCTTGGTTTTGAAAACTGATTATCCTGGTGCATTCACAGAGCATTAAGTTAAACCACAGTTTTGAAATGGATTTTAAATGAAAACTGGTGTGTAGCCTGCTATTAAACAAGTAACTTGCTGGGTTTTCAAAACTGTAAAAATGGTGCATGCACAGGGTATCAGACAAAACAAGTGTTTTAACATTGATTGTGAATGAAAACAAGTGCATACCCAGCAATTAAATATGTAACTTGTGAGGTTTGGTAATCTGATGATATTGGTGCATTCACAGAGAGTTAACTAAAACCACTGTTTTGCCATTGATTGTAAATGAAAACAACTACATAGCTAGAATTAAACAAGTAACTTGCTAGGTTTGGAAATATGATGATATTGGTGCATTCACAGGGCATTAGGTAAAACCATGGTTTTGCCATTGATTGTAAATGAAAACAAGTGTGTAGTCAGCAAATAAGCAAGTAACTTCTTTGGTTTTCAAAACTGAAGGGAAAGGTGCATTCACAGGGTGTTGGGTATAAGCAATGTTTTAATATTCACTGGAAGTGAAAACAAGGACATAGCTGCCAATGAACAAGGAATTTGCTATGTTTTGAAAACTGAAGATAATGGTGCATTCACATGGTGTTTGTTCAAACCACTGTTTTGAAATTCATTGTAAGTGAAACAAGTGAATAGCCACACATTAAAAAATTAACTTGCTTGGTTTTGAAAACTTATGACCTTGGTGCATTCAGAGAGTGTTAGGTAAAACCCCAGTTTTGACACTGATTCTAAATGAAAACAGGTCTGTAGCCTGCAATTAAAAAAGAATCTTGCTTGATTTTCAATACTGTAGAAAATGGTGCATTCACATGATGTTAGGTAAAACCAGAGTTTTGATATTGATTGTAATTGACAACAAATGGATACCTAGCAAATAAACAAGTAAATTGCTTGATTTGGAAATTTGATGATATTGGGGCATTCACAGGGTTTTAGGTAATACCAGTGTTTTGTCATTGATTGTAAATTAAAACAAGTGAATACCCAGCAATTAAACTACTAACCTTTTACTATGGAAATCTGATGATCCTGGTGCATTCACAGAGCATTAGGTAAAACCACAGTATTGCTATTGATTTTAAATGAAAACAAGTGTGTAGCCAGCAATTAGGTCACTTGCTTGGTTTACAAATCTGAAGAATATGGTGCATTCACATGGTCTTGTGTATAACTAGTGTTTTGACATTCATTGAAAGTCAAAAAAAGAGCATAGCTCCCAATTAAACAAATAATTTGCAATGTTTTCAAAACTGAAGTTGATGGTGCAGTAAAAAGTTGCTTGTTGAAACCACTCTTTTGAAATTCATGGTAAGTGAAACAAGTGCATAGACACAAATTTAAAAAAATAACTTCCTTCAGTTTGAAAACTGATGATCCTGGTGCATTCACAGAGCTGTAGGTAAAACCACAATTTTGACATGGATTGTAAATCAATACAGGTGCATACCCTGAAATTAAACAAGTAACTCACTTGGTTTTCAAAACTGAAGCTCATGGTGCATTCATAGGGCATTAGGTAAAACCACTGTTTTGGCATTGATTGTAAATAAAAACAGATGTGTAGTCAGCAATTAAACAAGTAACTTGTTTGGTTTTCAAAATGGAAGGAAATGGTGCATTCACAGGGTGTTATGTATAAGTAATATTTTGACATTCACTGAAAGTGAAAACAAGGAAATAGCTTCCAATTGAACAAGGAATTTGCTATGTTTGGAAAACTGAAGATAATGGTGCATTCAATAGGAGTTTGTTGAAAACACTGTTTTGAAATTCTTGGTAAATGAAACAAGTAATAGATGCAAACTAAAAATTAACTTCCTTGGTTTTGAAAACAGATGATCCTGGTGCATTCACAGATCATTAGGTGAAACCAGACTTTTGACATGGATTGTAAATGAAAACGTGTATGTAGCCTGCAATTAAACAAGTAACCTACTTGGTTATCAAAACTGGAAAAAATGGTGCATGCACAGGGTATTAGGTAAAACAAGTGTTTTGACATTGATTGTAAATGAAAACAAATGCATACCCAGCAATTAAACTAGTAACTTGCTTGGTTTGGAAATCTGATGATATTGCTGCATTCCCAGAGCTTTAGGTAAAACCACTGTTTTGCCATTGATTGTAAATGAAAACGTGTGTAGCAAGCATTTAAACAAGTAACTTGCTTGGATTTGAAAACTGAAGGAAATGATGCATCCACAGGGTGTTAGGTAAAACCAATGTATTGAAATTGATTGTAAATGAAAACAAGTGCACGGCCAGCAAATAAACATGTAAATTGCATGGTTTGGAAATCTGATGATATTGGTGCATTCACAGAGCACTAAATTAAACCAAGATTGATTTACGATTGATTGTAAATGCAAAAAAGTTCATTGCTAGCAATTAAACAAGTAACTTGCTTGGTTTGGAAATATGATGACAATGGTGCATACACAGACCATTAGGTAAAACCATGGTTTTGCTATTGATTGTAAATGAAAACAAGTGTGTAGTCAGCAAATAAACAAGTAACTTGTTTGGTTTTCAAAATGGAAGGAAATTGTGCATTCACAGGGTGTTAGGTATAAACAATGTTTTGACATTCATTGAAAGTGAAAACAAGGGCATAGTTGCCAATTGAACAAGTTACTTGTTATGTTTTGAATAGTGAAGTTAATGGTGCATTCACAAGGTGTTCAAACCACTGTTTTGAAATTCATTGTAAGTGACACAAGTGCATAGTTGCAAATTAAAAAATTAACCTTCTTGGTTTTGAAAACTGATGATCCTGGTGCATTCACAGATTGTAAATGAGAAGAAGTGTGTAACCAGCAATTAAACAAGTTACTTGTTTTCTTTTCAAAACTGGAGAAAATTGTGCATTTACAGGGAGTTGTAAAACTGTTGTTTTGACATTGATTGTAAATGAAAACAAGTGCATACCCTGCAATTAAATTAGTAAGTTGCTTGGTTTGGAAATCTGATGATATTGGTGTATTCACAGAGCATTAGTAAAACCATTTTTTGCCATTGATTATAAATTAAAACAGGTGTATAACCAGCAATTAATCAAGTAACTTAAATGATTTTCCAAACTGAAGGAAACAGTGCATTCACAGGGTGTTAGGTATAAGAAATATCTTGATATTCATTGAAAGTGAAAACAAGGGCATAGCATCCAATTAAACAAGGAATTTGCTATGCTTTGAAAACTGAAAATAATGGTGCATTCACAAGGTGTGTGGTGAAAACCTGTTTTTAAATTCATTGTAAGTGGAACAAGTGCATACCCAGTAATTAAACTAGTAACTTGCTTGGTTTTGAAATCTGATAATACTGGTGCATTCACAGAGTGGTAGGTAAAACCAGTGTTTTGCCATTGGTTGTAAATGAAAACAAGTGTGTAGCCAGCAATTAAACAAGTAATTTGCATGGTTTTCAAAACTGAAGGAGAAGGTGCATTTGAGGGTGTTAGGTATAAACAATGTTTTCACATTTATTGAAAGTGAAAAGGGCATAGCTGCCAGTGAACAAGGAATTTGCTATATTTTGAAAACTGAAGATAATGGTGCATTCACAAGGCATTTGTTCAAACCACTGTTTTGAAATTTATTGTAAGTGAATAAGAGCTTAGCCACAAATTAACAATTGCCTTGATTGGTTTTGAAAACTGATAACCCTGGGGCAGTCACAAGAGTTAGGTATTACCATGCTTTAAAATTTTTTTAATCATTTTTTTAGGATACATGGATTACATAAATGTTATGCAGAAATCTTAGGGGTACCCATATGCCCCACCTCCCACACCTCCTACAACCTCCCAAATATACATCCTTCATCAGTTTGGCACATCACCTGCAACAGATATAGACATTTTGGGGCTTTGCTACCAAGTATGGACCACAGTTCAGACTGTAGACCACACTCTCTCCTACACAGTTCGGCATGATACATGATGATCTAAAATGGCCTATATCCTCAATTGAAATGTCACCCAGGACAATGCTGAAGTCCCAAAAAAGCCCCTGTATTACAACTGTCTTTCCCTCTCCCTACCCCCAAAGCATCCACTGACCACTGGTTCCCCAAAATTTGTAATTTCTTCCATTGTGTGAATCACAACAAGTCTATAACAGGACACCAGCAAGTCCACACTAGTCCATACCTCTTTCCCTAATCCCGAGGAGTGTGGGATGGTGATGTCCCCTCCACCACCAAGTGAAAGGGGGCTTATATCCCATGGATACGATGGATGAGATTATCCTGCCTGCAGCTGCAGGCTCTCTCCATTCCCTGGGATAGCCGCTGCCCATCATCATCTCCCCACTAGGTGTCCTGGGTGAGTCCACTGAGTTGTAGAATAGGAGTTGCAGGTCCACCAAGCCTCTGGACCCAGCTGGCACATGGACAGCCAATGGTCTCCAGTCTCTGGAAGCACACCTAAAACTCTGACATCACATGTAGGTTTGAATAGAAGAGATAGATGGACCATGTGCAGTTAAGACATATTTTGGTCAGACTCTGTCACTCTCAGGAACAAGGATTCCAAATAAGGGTCCACTGGTAAGGCACCAAGCTCTGCCCTGATATAGGACCTGGATGTCTCCAAAGCCCTCAGGAGGCCCTCTGTTTGGGGGTGATATCCATATTGGAAGCCTAGGAGGACCTACTGGTATCTACATAAATGTTACCTCTGGGTTGACCTCCTGACTCACTTTGAAGTGTCTTACCCCTGTGAACTCATTTGTCTCTACCAATTCCCCTTTGTATTTCAAGTCTTTTTCCAGTCATACTCCCCATTGCCATTTGGTAGTAATCCCTTGTTGCAAGGGAGGCTCATCCTCAGGAGTCATGTGCCACTGTGGGAGGAAGGTAATGCATTCATATGCTGAGTTTGGCTTAGAGAGAGGCCACAATTGAGCAACAAGGAGGTTCTCAAGTGGCAACTCTTAGGCAGCCCATAACACTAGGATATTTAATTTCAAGAGCAAAGACTCATAAAGCTACTAATCATTAACAAGGGCCCATCAATGGATCATCCTCCTTTGCCAGACACTGCCCCTTCCATTGGGGGGCTGTTGCTACTCTCCTGGAGAATATGGCAGAGCTCTCCAGGATGGGAATTCTGGGTTCTCCCATTTATTGTGTAATTCTTCACCCCATGACTATACCCCATGAGCATTTGAACAATTTTGCATATCTTTTATGTTTGTTCAGGTGGACTTCCTCCCATGAACCCCCAACCCTGACACCCCCCACCAATGATCTTATCCTGTCCCTGTTGTGGCCATTCTGTGATCCATAGCCTCTTCAAAGGTGAAGCCATAACAATAGCCAATTGCAATGAATAGGAATATGAAACAATAAATGTGAGAGAAAATATATGAGAATTTAAAAATAAAAAATAATTTTAAAAAAATAGAAAAAAGAAAATAAGATATTATTAAAGGACTGGGTTCTTCAAAAATGTGAAAAAATAACACACACAGATAAATATATAATATTTTTTCCATTTTGCCTTGTTGGTGCAATATCTGGTGTCCAGTCTGTTCCATGGCACCTTCCTCTTCTCACTCCCAAGCACCCCACCATTTTCCATTTAATTTTCCAAGAAGTTTTAGGTCACAGCAGAGTCACACAAAGAATACAAGATATTCTCACATACTCAACTTCCTCCACCTTTCCCTCCTATACCAAACCTTTTCGCATGTGGATGTCAGCACCAACATAACTGACATACAGATAGTGAAACATAGTTCCCAAACATTGTCATTGGTGCACATCAAAGTCCACATTTCAGATCGTACCCTTTTATAAATTTTGATGACATTCATCCTGTCCTGTGTCCATCACTGCATGGCAATGGAGATCATTTCAACTGTCCACTAAATCCCTTCTTTGATCCACTCTGTCCATCCCTCACCCTCACCTCAGGGCCCACAATGTTCCCCTGGCTCGACTCTTTGGATGACAGGGCTCATGGATACATGCAACAGTGTGTCTTGGCTCACTGGTTCATCCCCCACTGGGAACCATCCCTGCTCTGAAGAGTCACCCCCCTGTCTATTTCTGAGTGAATCAGGCCTCCAAAATAGGGAGTCCATCTCCTTCACTCTCATTGTGTGGTTCTTCACCCACTGAAACAACAGATTATGACAGCATAAACACTCCCACATTCCCCTTAGGCCCTCTCCAGATACACTTCCTTGAATGCCCCCTGTAATGGTTCCAGAGTTTTATTTAATTGTGAATTACAAAAATACAGATTGGATTATTCTTGTAAACTAATCTGTTCATCTGGGTATGATTAAGTTATGAGTAGGGCGTTAACTGCCACATCAGTGAGACATTGAGCCCCACCCCTCAGTGGGCTTGGTCTCAAGTAGAGAAGGCTAAACAAGAGGCAGCAGAGAGAAGCAGATTGAGAAAAGCAGATTGAGAGAAGAGACTTGGAGAAGGAGATCTGAGAAGCAGTTCTGATGTTGGAGTGAGCCGTTTGCCCAATAGTCTACAGCTGGCCT